>PVIU01014918.1:0-50128 GCA_004026605.1 Ondatra zibethicus | reverse complement strand
GACAACTTATGCTGGAGAGGTTGTGGGGAAAAGGGAACACTTCTGCATTGCTGGTGGGAATGCAAGCTGGTACAACCCCTTTGGATGTCAGTGTGGCGATTTCTCAGAAAATTAGGAAACAACCTTCCTCAAGACCCAGTGATACCACTTTTGGGTATATATCCAAAGGATGCTCAATCGTGCCACAAGGACATGTGCTCAACTATGTTCATAGCAGCATCGTTGGTCATAGCCAGAACCTGGAAACAACCCAAATGCCCCTTGACCGAAGAATGGATAAGGAAAATGTGGTACATTTACACAATGGAGTACTACACAGCAGAAAAAAAACCGACATCTTGAATTTTGCATTTTTCCTGATGCAAAATTCATAGCTCCATCCATAATGGATGGAGCTAGAAAACATTATTTTGAGTGAGGTAACCCAGAAACAGAAAGACAATTATCACATGTACTCACTCATAGGTGGTTTTTAAACATAAAGCAAAGAAAACCAGCCTACAAACCACAATCCCAGAGAACTAAGACAACAATGAGGACACTAAGAGAGACTTACATAGATCTAATCTACATGGGAAATAGAAAAATACAAGATCTCCTGAGTAAATTGGGAGCATGGGGACCTTGGGGGAGGGTTGAAGGGGAGGGGTGTGGCAGGGAAGGGAGCAGAGAAAAATGTAGAGCTCAATAAAAATCAACTAAAAAAAAGTTTTCTACGTGCACTGGTCTCATCATAGCTCCTGTTGACTTCTGCTAAATGTCCACGTCTCACACGCATGCCCATGTCTCACACGCATGCCCACATCCTGAAACTTCCTGAGCCACAGCCCTGACTGGAGCCTGAGCCTGTGGCTGCAGCCCAGAATCCACCTCAGAGAGGAAGGAACACAATCACACCTGCGAGTGCTTCATGCCAGGCTCTGAGGCTGGCACAGCCACCCTGCTTTCTACATGATGACATGGCGGACCAGAGAGGGGGTAATCAGGCCCTGGTCACACAGGTAGGAGGTTAAAAAGCCCAACTTTTACCATTGCCTCTGAGTAGTAAGTCTATGGTCTCAAAGCCACTTTGAGACCACCCAGAGAAACACAGTAACATTCTGGGGAAAGGGAAAGGCAGATGTAGCCAGCTGTTGAAGGTTCCCACCACCACCACAAAGCCACCACAGCCAGACCTTCTCCAGGTCAAAATGTGTTCCCTCAAGTTGTAAGCCAAGATCAGTTTCTCTTCCTTTAAAATACAAAGCTTTAAAAACATAAACTGGGTGTGATGAGCAAGGTCTGTGAGCCCAGCCTGTGGGAGGCTCACAGCCCTGGGCTGCCTTAGTCTATACAGTGAATTCTATGTCGTTGAGGGCTACATAGTACAACTCTGTCTTTTTTTAAAAGGGGGAGGTGAGCCAGGCAATGGTGACTCACGCCTTTAATCCCAGCACTTGGGAGGCAGAGGCAGGCAAATCTCTGTGAGTTGAGGCCAGCCTGGTCAACAGAGCTAGTTCCAGGACAGGCTCCAACGCTATAGAGCAACCCTGTCTCGAAAAACAAAACAAAACCCAAAACAAACAAACAAATCAAAATCCAAAAACGGGGGTTGGTAGCTCAGAGGTCAAGAGTACTTGCTGCTTTTGCAGAGGACCCAGGTTTGATTTCCAGCACCCACACCATGGCTTACAACTAACCACCAGTAACTCCAGTTTCAGGAGTTAGACGCCCTCTTCTGGCCTCCACAAGCACTGCACGCATGCTATGCCCTTCCATACAGGCAAGCAAAACACTCACATACATAAAATAAAAAGAGCCAGGCATGGTGGTGCACACCTTTAATCCTAGCACTCAGGAGGCCTAAGCAGATGGATCTCTGAGTTCAAGCCAGCCTGGTCTACAGAGCAAGGACAGCCAAGGCTGCTACACAAAAACCAAATAAGTAAATAAATAAATAGATCCTTTTTTAAAAAGCAAGCAAACAAACAAAACAAAACCAGAGCTAGAGCACATACTGTTCCTCCAGAGTTTGAGATTCAGCTCCCAAATCAGGTGGCTCACAACAGCCTATAACCCTACAAGGAGGTTTGACTCCTCTGACCTCTGCATGCACCTGCACTCATGTGCACACGCAAGCACACCCACCCCACCCACTCCACCCAATTTAAAATAATAAAAACAAGTTTAAAAAAATCAAAAAGGAACTATGGCTATAGCTTAGTTGGCAAAGTGTTTGCCTAGCATTCCCAAAGCCTGAGTTCTATACCTAGTACTAAATATAACTAACGGTTAATGGTACAGTCCTGTAATTCCAGAATTAAGGGAGTGGAGGTAGGAGAATCACAAGTTCAAGATCATCCTCAACTCCATAAAGAGTTTGAGGCCATCCTGGGCTATATGAGATCTTGCCTTTAAAAAAGTCACAAAACAAAGCAGCAGACAAGGGATGGGTCAGGGGACAATGGCTAGCTCTAAATCTGAAGTCTGCGAATCAGGGGTCCCTGGTTAGGCCAGCTCTTTGGGGTTATTTAAAAGAAACTATAGATGATATCTTGTTTCCTTTGGGCTCCTGCCAGCTAAGCAGTCCCACAGGTACCCAGTATGTGTGACTCACATGGAATCTTGCTGGCACATCCCTGTCCACTTCGAGAAGGGGGACAAAGACAATGGGTACCTGTGGCAGAGGCTCAGGGACCTGGTACAGACTCAGGCAAGGAAGGACAGTCCCCACCACCATCACCAGTGGGTCACAGCTCTGCTTCCTCCCCCAAGTCCTACCACAGACCCAAGAAAGGGAGAAAAGTCTTCTGAGTCCCAAGGTAACCGAGCTGATGGGTATCAGGTAAGGAGAGCTACAGAAGCTGGCAGAGTGAGCCAGCCAGGGCAAGCTGGGTCGGGGTGGGTGGAACACTGCCTGGGCTCTGAAGCCCTCAGGTTCTGCATCCTGCCACGGCGACAGGTCCTGCTTCCTGGAGGTTATGACTAGGGAAGAAGGAACATGTGGACTGGGGGAGAAACACAAAGACATGAGTCCAGTGTCAGGGCAGATTCCAACTCCTCTCCTACCTCAGAATGACCCTATCTGGCTGGGGCTTCTTCTAGGGCTCGGTAGGGCCAGGATTTCTTATGTAAACGGAGAGGAGAAAGGGCACAATGGTGCATGCCTTTAAGCCTAGCACTTGCAAGGCACAGGCAGGAGGATATCTATAAGTTTGAGACCAGCCTGGTCTACGTAGTGAGACCCTGTCTCAAAAAACAAAAACTCAAATAGACAAAAACAAAAACAAAAACGAAACAGAAAAAGGAGATGAGGCCCAGAGATGACATCAGATATCACAGCAATGAGGTGAAGAGACCCGCCCATCATACCCCACCAGCCTCTTTGAGAGGTCAGTGTCCAGGTCCATTTTGCAGAGAGGGAAACAGCCTCACACTGAGGCTAAGAATATTCCTGGAGCCTCTGATCTCGAGCGATGGAGGAAGTAGCCCCTTCTCCAACCTTCCAGACTCCACTTTCTAAGAGGGATCGACTGTGGTCCCCACCACCAACACACAAAGCCCCAAATAAAGAGGGGCTGTCATGGGAGAGTCCAGGAGCGCCTTCCTAGGCCTTCACCCCTCTTGCCTACAGCACATTAACATTCTGGGCTCCTGCCTAGCCTGACCTACTTTGGAGGTTGGTGGAGAGCAGAGAGGGAGGGGGAGGCTGTCAGAGAAGGGGAGGTACCTGGCTTGGGCTTGGAGAAGCAGCCGCCCATGGTGAATGGCCTGAGATCTGGCCTGGCTGGCAGGAGCACAGATGGCAGGCTGTCCGGCTGTCCAGCTGTCCAAGGTCTATGATGTCCCCTGCAGGACTGGACCCCCTGTGGTCCTCAGAGACGCTGGAGCTGCCATGCCAGCTGGACAGCTTTAGGACCTGCAGGTGAGATGGGACATTGGTGTAGGTGTGGACACTGATGAAGGTGTGGGTAGAGACAGAAGCATCGTTGGTGGTGGCAGGGAGGGGTCCTACATGGGGAGCTCAGAACTTGGATGTGGGTACTCTGAAGCATCTGTCTCCCTTTGAGGTCTCCAGGCATAGCAACCTCACACCCCCCCTTATCTCAGTGCCCTCCATGTAGCCGACAGCTGCAGAGACATGACCCCAGACTTCCCCTTTCTCCCCCAGAAGAGACTCTTGGACTCTCCATTTTCCTAGGAAAGTCCTCCAAGTCTGCACCAAACCCTAGGAACCAGAGTCCCTCTTCCTCCAATGGGAATGACAAGGGTCTTGTCCCAGCCTTGGCCACTACCCTGACTAGCAACCCCTAGTCACCTACCTCCTTCCAAGGGAGTCACTGCTCCTTGCTCCCAGCCCAGCAATGGAGACAGACTACTGGGCCTCGGACCGCAGGGCAGGGAGGGCCAGGGTCCAGGAGGGTCCGGCCCTCCTTCTAGCATGAGTCGTGGCCAGGAGGGGGCTGTGGCTGTGGGTGTGGGGCTAGGCCAAGCCACTGGTCCCCAGGGAAACCCAGCTCTGTGGGGAAAAGAGCGGGCAGCCAGCCCAGGACTGATGGGGTTGGGGAAGAGAGAGACCGACCACACAGCTCTGCCCTGTGCCCAGCAGTCATCAGTGCCCCAACCCCCATGCTGGCTGTGCGCTGCCGAGGTCATGCCCCACAGAAGGTAGAAAGACTGGGGTTCCAGGTCTCATCACTCTGTGTGGTCCCCCACGCCCCACCCTAATAACTCCTAAGATAAGCAGGGTTCTTGGAGGTCCCCAGAGCACTCTAAGACTGCAAACTGGAGGCCAAGAGTACTTGGTAAACAGATCACTGTGGCCACGTGTCCTCCTGCACAGGTGGGTCTTCCGGAAGACGTGGACTCTGGAAGGCTCAGGACAAAGGTGTAACTACCCTGTTTACAACTGACCTCTCCACATTCTACCCGCAGTCAGGCCCACTCACCTCACCTAGAAATTCTTCCTCAAGTCTACACAAAGGGGTGCCGAGACTCACTTTGTTTGCCCAGACCCCAGGAAGGGACTGGGGACCAAGAAGGAAGGAAAGGCCCAGTCACTGCTGGCTCCTGATGGTAGCAGCAAGTTACAGGTGAGGAGGAACCCAAAGCCACGTAGATGTGTGTGCTTTTCCCCCCTTGTCACCAAGGCATGTCTATAAAATTCAGTTGCCAGTTGCCCTACTTGTCCTCGTCCTGGGAACCAGAGAGCCCTTTCCGAGGTCCTGGTTTCCCCTGTGCCTAACTCGGCCCACCTCCTTCCTGCCTGGTTTTAGACCTCACCTGCTTGGGTCTGAGGTCCTACAAACAGACTGACTTTTGACCCTGGGGTCCAAGCCAGCTGTTCACTCCCTTCCCAGGTGCCCAGGAGTTCACTTGTAGGGCCTCAGGTCTAGAGGGAAATTTGGTGGGGACCAGGCCTTCCACCTATGATGTGCTAGGCCAGCTTGGGGCCAGCCATCCCAACTCAAAGGCAAAGTTACTCGGGCCTGAGGGAGAGACCTCTGCATTTTGCTGCCCAGAAAAGTTCCAACACTGCCTGCTTCGCATTATAAGCTTGCATCCATGTCCCAAGAACTCCAGCAACCGGAAGCAGGTTCTGAGTTACCCCACCTCACAGAGGTTCCCCGGTCCTCCGCATGGCCCCCAGAACCCCCCTGGACACAGGCCAGCCCGAAACCTGCTTCTTTTGCCCATCCAGGCCCCTCTCTTCGCTCCTGGTGTGTGTTGGGTGGGAGGTCGGGTTTTTTTCCTGCTTAGCCTAGGCCCTCTGTGGCTTCACGTGCCCTGGGGACTGCTGCCTTGGAGCGCCTCAGCTTGTGATTCACATTTAGGGGGGGTGGGTGCTGACGCCAACGTCCTGTCCACTCTCCCTGCCTTGGCACGTGCAATTTCCTCGGTCTGGGAAGCCTTTTCCAGCACCCTTACCGGCTTCTTTGCGACTCCCTTGCCAAACGCAGCCGACAACCAACAGACCAGCACAAGGTGGGGGACTCCAGGCAGCCGAAAGGGGTGCTGGGGAGCAGCAGCAAGAATCGGGGTCTCTCCAGCCTCCTGAGTGCCCCACTCGGCCGCCAGGGTAGAGATGGGCTAGCGCGCAAGGCGAGGGCGCGGGGCGCGGGGCGCGTGCGGGACAGAGCCAGGCGCGCTCACCTGGTTCGGCGGACGCGGGCGGGCGGACGAGCGGGCTAGCGGGCGGGCAGGCGCTCGGGATCCGAGCCCGGCTGCGGCCGGCCTGCAGGGCGGAGCGGGCGGGGGCGGGGCTGGCGCTGCGGCTACACTGCGGGCCCCGAGCCCGAGGCGTCCGCCCCGCCCCGCAGCAAAGAAGGGTCAACGTCAAGCTTCCAGCCACCTGCCGAGACTGAGAAGAGACGAAGAGACGGCAGCCGGGCTGCATCTGAGTCACCCCGAGACCCCCCAGAGACACTGCGCACAGGGTGTGGGTCGCCGAACCATCCTTATTCGGCGGGGGCCGGGTGGATGAAATGTCCCCGAAGAAGAAAACACGAGCCATGACCCTCCTAGGTCTCCTAGATCGCACCACACTCCCACACATGTCACGTTTTATTACATTTTCTTTTCCCAACCGGTTAGTATTTGAGGAGAATTTCCCAGGAGTCGTCATGGTGCCCTCCCTCCCTGAAGCCGTAGCCAACCTGCCCAGCTCGGAGTACAACTTTTTCTGGATGTTTCACTGTCTTTCTCAGCCCATCTCATTCTGTCTCTGAGCCACCGTGGTCACCTAGAGGTTGTCCCTCTGGAACTATAACCAGTGGCAGTACTTCAGGGAAGTATTTCTGTTATTGCTAAATACATGAAACCACAGGCCTGCTGGGAGTAAGCAGTGCTCGCCTGCTCCGTCCCAACCCATTTTACAGATGGAAAGATGGCCCCAGGGACTGACTTTTGCCCAGGGCACAGAAGCGGAGGTCTCAGGACAGTCCTCTTTGGCATGGAGTTTGGTTTCTACCATGAATGCTGTCCCCCATTGAAGAGGCCCATCATTGGAGGCATGCTTGTGCTGGGGCGTGATGCTCTTGACCTTAAACCAGCTAGCCTCACATCCAGATTGATAATTTTGTGTCTCTAGCCTCCCCCTAGCAAGAAAAACAATGAAAGCTGTGACTTCATATGCACTTAAAAACAAAACAAACAAAAACAACAACAAAAACTGCCTATTGCCACTGCTCTTGGTTGCCCACTACGACTAGATGGTAAAACTGTTGCTGAGGACACCACACGCTTTCATTGCAGGACACACAGAAATCAAACTGGAAACTTCCTCTCTGCTGGCTAGTTCTCACAGAGACGGGAGGTGCGCTACAGGCCACTGGGGAAGAAAAGCCACCGGTGGTCTCACCTAGTGCTGGACACTTTGTGCTATAGTATCACACCCACTGATGAAACAGTGGTACAAAAATCATGGGGTAACCAAGCACTTTACCGTTGGACTTAAGGCCTGCTCCTCAGGAGAGAATGCAAGTGGTTAAAAGCCCATGGCCATGCAGGTCATAGGCCCTAGGAGACCCTAGTACTGCTTGCTGTCTTGCTAGATGGAAGTGTCAAATTGCCTTCTAATTATTTATGTTTATACACATTAGCAGCCAGAGAAGCTGCTCTCTGCAGTGGCCAACAATTAACAAAGGGACCCATAATTAGCCAAAATGCTGAGAATACGTGACTGTTGAGTGCTCAACCATGAATGGGTTGTCTATGTCAATCCCTGTTTCCCCAAGGCTCAGGGGGAAATGCAGAAGAGGGGGAAGAAAGAACGTAAGATCTGAAGGATGGGGAGGAGAGATACGAAGTACTGTTTTCTGGACACGACAGTCATTGCACTCATGAACTCCCTGAAGCTATGGCTAACTGCTCAAATCCGGCACAAGAGTCTCCACAGAGATCAGTCAACATTCCAGCAGGCAGTGCTAATTGACTCAGTAGGCTGCTATTTTGTTTTTTTTTCCCCCCAGAGCTGAGGATGGAAGCCAGGGCCTTGCCCTTGCTAGACAAGAGCTCTATCACTCATCAAAAACCAAGAAAGGCCATGAAGGAAGGAGGGGGCTTTGTTGGGTATTTGGGGAGTCATGATGTGGAACGGAGAATTGGAGGTGGGTGTGACCAAGATACATGACATAAAAGAAAAGAAACAAAAGATCTGTGGGAATTTTTTTTTGGAAACAGGGTCTCATTTAGCCTAAGTTGGCCTCAAGTTTGCTATGTAACCCAGGATGACCTTGAACGTCTTACCTCTTGCCTCTACATCCCTAGGGCTGGGATTTTAAGCCTTTGCCACTATACTAGGTTCTGGACCTGAACCCAAAGCCTGTTCATGCTGGAGCTACATTCTTCAAGCTGAGTCGTTTGAACCAGGGTCTAGCTGTATAGGCTCTGGCTGACCTGGAAATACTCTATATAGATCACGCTGGCCTCAAATTTACAGAGATCTGCCTGCCTGTGCCTCCGGAGTGCTGGGATTAAAAGTATATACCACCACAACCTGTATGAAATCGTTTTAAAAATATACTTATTTTTATTCCATGTGTAGAAGTGTTTTGCCTATCTGCATGTCCATGCACCAGAAACAATGCAGAGCCTGTGGAGTCCAGAAGAGGGCAGCATTGGGTCCTCTGGAATTGTGAGCTGCCCTGTGGATGCTGGGAACCGCTCAGCAACCGCTCTTAATCACTGACCCATCCGTCCTACTCCGAAACTTGCCATTTAAACCTCAGCTTTCTGAGTAGTTGAGCACCACCATGTGCAGCTTGATTTACTATTCTTTATTATTTTTGAAGTTATGGGGATTTAATTCATGGTCTCACTTATGCTAGAAAACTGTTCTGCCACTAACTTCTAGACTCAACCATTATTTTGTTTTGTTTGGACAGGGTTTTCAACAGGTTTTCTCTGTGTATTAGCCTTGGCTGTCCTGGAACTCACTATGTAGACCAAGCTGGTTGACCCCACAGAAATCTGCCTGCCTCTGCCTCCAGGATGCTGGGATTAAAGGTGTGCACCAACACTGCCTAGCTGTATATATATATTTATGGTTTATTTAACTTTATTTTATGTGCATTGGTGTGAAGGTGTCAGATCCCCTGCAACTGGATCTTCAGACAGTTGTGAGCTGCCATGTGGGTGCTGGGAATTGAACCCGGGTCCTCTGGAAGAGCAGTCAGTGCTCTTAACCACTGAGCCATCTCTCCAGCCCGTTTATATATATATATATTTTAAATATTTATTTATTATGTATACAATATTCTGTCTGCGTGTATGTCTGCAGGCCAGAAGGCACCAGACCTCATTACAGATGGTTGTGAGCCACCATGTGGTTGCTGGGAATTGAACTCAGGACCTTTGGAAGAGCAGCCAGTGCTCTTAACCGCTGAGCCATCTCTCCAGCCCCCCGTTTACCTATTTTTATTCTGAGACAAGGTCTCACTAAATTGCCCAGACTAGCTTTGAACTGACTATAGTCCAGTCAGGCCTTGCACTATCATTTCAACTGCCTCTGGAGTAGCCGAGATAATAGTCATATACCAGCAGGTCTGATTAGCCTTTATTCTTCACCACTAGTCAGAGGATGGGGAAACTGAGGTTCAGAGAGGTTAGGGACCCTGTATTGGCTGGTATTGTGTGTTAACTTGACACAAGGTAGAGTCCTCAGAGAGGAAGGAGCCTCGATCGAGGAAATGCCTCCATGAGATCCAGCTTTAAGGCATTTTCTCTATTAGTGTTCAATGAAAGGGAGCCCAGACTATGGTAGGTGGTGCCATACCTGGGCTGCTGGACCTGGGTTCTATAGGAAGGCAGGATGAGCAAGCCATGAGGATCAAGCCAGTAAGCAGCACCCCTCCACAGCCTCTGCATCAGCTCCTGCCTCCAGGATCCTGCCCTGCTTGAGTTCCTGTCCCAATTTCCTTCAGTGATGAGCAACAATGTGGAAGTGTAAGCCAAGCAAACCCTTTCCTTTCCAACTTGGTTTCTGGTCATGGTATCCTGTTGCAGCAATGGAAACCCTACAGGGTCCAAGTCCTGCAGTTCGCAAACCGCAGCTTCCCCGTGACAAGAGAGATGTAGAGCCAGGCATGTAGGTGCTTTAGGAAGCGGAACAGGGGCTGCTGAGTTGAGATACCAAAGCTGAAACTGGAAGGGCACGAGTGTAACGGCTGTGAAAATGACCACTTGGGAAGAAATCTTGGCATGGAGTAAGATCATATGGTACCCTTGGGGCCAAGGGCATTAGGCTTCAGGTCCCTGCTGCCCTGTAGGGCAGAAGTGACAAGAGCTTCATAGAGCAAACATTAAACCTGGGACTAGTTAGGACAGCTACCTTCGGAAAAGCCCTCAGAGGTCAGGTGGCTCATGTGACAAGAGAACTCAAGATGCTGAACCCTGCAGCCAAAGTCCTAGTCTTGATTCTGGTGAGGTGGCACATTCCAGCATCCTGACAATAGCAAACACAGGGTTGGAGTGACTGAACGTCCCCCAGACACAAGGTTTGGTTTGCTGAAGTAATGAATGTGGGGTCTGCTCATGGCTTGGGAGAATGGGGAGCCTCATACTGCTCCCCAACACCAGGGCATCCCTCTCATGAAGCAAGCTTCTGCCTCCCTCGGTGCTCTCCACTCTTCTCACTCAGGTCTCCAACAGAGGGGTGCAGAACCATCTTTTTTCAGCCAGGAAAAGCTAGAGGCCAGGGTGTAGCTCAGTCGGTAGAGTGCTCGCCTAACATGCACAAAGTCCTGGCGATGAACGAACCAGGCTTGGTGGCACAAACCAATTCCAGAATTTGAGAAGTGGCAGCAGGAACATCAGAAGTCTGAGGCCAGCCTGGGCTGTACCACAAAGATAAATAAAACAACGGGGGAAAAGATAAAGCCAGGGGCAGCTGTGCACTCCTTTAAGACAAGGATTCCAGAGCAGCCAGAGCTATAGAGAGACCTTGCCTCAAAAAACGATGGTAGTGAAATAAATAAGAATGACAGAGAGGCCTGATGAGATGGCTTAGTGGTTAAGAGCATTGGCTGCTCTTCCAGAAGTCCTGAGTTCAATTCCCAGCAACCACATGGTGGCTCACAACCATTTATAGTGGGATCTGATGTCCTCTTCTTTCAGGTAGGCATACATGCAAGTAGAGCACTCATATACATAAACAAATAAATTTTTAAAAATAAGAAAGACAGAAAGGAAAAGGAAAACAAAAGAAAAAGTGAACTAGTCCCAACATCTGGCTCTTGGACTGAGAACACAGTACCCCTTAGAGGCTAGTTTGATTCAGAGATGTAATATGAGGAACCATTTGGACAGAAAATAGGGGTACCTACTAGAACACAGCCACCAGAGCCTCCTACTCTTGGTCCCACCAGACCCTGTCAGCTCCACCCCACCCCCAGCCCCATGAGGGCAACAGAGAGCCTCCAGAAAGCTTGAATCTTTCCTGGGGTCTCTACCTCTGCCCAGTGTGGGGTCCTCTCACTCTCACCCATGACCAAGGCCAGGTTGTCCCTTTCAGGATGCAAGGTCTGCTGTCCCCACACTTCGGAGGCAGGGGGTGATCACTGATAGCTGTTTTCTGTAGGTTGGGTGTATGGGAAGCAATGTCCTGTCAAGTGGGCGTCACAAGAACTGGCTAGAGAGGCTTGTGGTTCAAGTCCAGGTGACCCAAGGGTGAGCAAAGGGGTTTGGAGAAAACCTTTCCGGTACCAAGTTGGGGAGAGAAGCTCTATGCACGGTCCAGCCCCCGCCTCATTTGCAGGCTGTTCGGTTGAGGGTGCCCAGGCCTAAAGGCTCATTGGTGGGTTGTCTCTGAAGGAAATGGTGGTGGTGGGGAAGCGCAGGGACAATTTGAACCCTATGGGACCTAGTTCTTTAATTCAGGCGGCATTAGAAGGACTACAGCCCCTTGCCCAGAGATTTCTGGAGCTGGGGCCAGAGAGGGTGTCCACTGGCACAGTGGTTCTAAAGACTCACTCTACTTCAACCTCCAGCACTTGTATCCACTGCTCAGAACCGGGGTGGGGCCCCACTTGAGCTGCTGGTGGGGGGAATAAAAGCGCTGAGGTCTGAATCTCCTAGATGCTGGAGGTCTGGGCAGCTCAGGTGCAGGCCTGCAAAGCAGTGCTTCTCATTACCTTCTAATCTGCAGAAGATGTTGCACGTGCCTACACACGCCCACAATTCCAGCACTGGAAGGCAAGAGGATTCACGGTCTAAGAGGTTGGTTGAATTTCTTGATACATAAACAGGCACGAGAATAAAATGCACATAAAAGATGAAATGTGGTTCTTGGGGTAACAGCGGGGGTCCTAAACTATAACTACCAAAGAGTTTGTGAGGCTTTTTTTTTTTTTTTAAAGGACAGGGTTTCTCTGCCTGCCCTGTAACTCTGTAGACCAGGCTGGCCTCCAACTCAGAGATTCACCTGCCTCTGCCTATTGGGAGGCAGAAGAGCTGGGACTAAAGGCATGCATCACCACCACCACCACCCAGCAATTTGTGAGGTTTTTAAGCAAGCCGCCAACACCAAAGTTCCCTCCTAGAGATCCCCAAAGCTCACAAGGAGGTGCACATCCAGACGGGAATGGCAGCAGACAGGACGGCTCACTTTCCCTGACCACCGAACATCTCTGCTTAGCTCATGCTCAACAGCTGCTCAGCAGAGCAGAGCCTCTACTGGAACACCACGTGCAGCTGTCTGCACCCCTGCTCGGAAGGCTGAGTCCAAGTGAGCGGCTCTCCCACAGCTCCCACCCTATCCAGAGAGCAGTTATTTCCCAGACTAAGAAGCTGCCATTCTGGGGTGAGGGAAGCAGGAGCAAGTTTCTGTGACTACCAGGGGCTTCGCCACAGTTTCACGTCGGGAGAGGCTGGTGGGGGCTGACTGAGGAGACACTCAAACACCGAGGCTGCTGCCACCGCCAGCTGGTGCAAGTTTTATTGAGACAATGTACAAACAGGCCATGGAAACAAGGGTTTTGATGCTGGGACCAGTAACGTAAAATGGAATACAAAAATAAAAAGGCACTAATCTGTTAAGAAAAGACACTCACTGTATTCTAAGAATATAAGTCATTTAATACTGTTAATTTTATAGCACAAAATAAAACAAGCTATAATCCCCAAAAATAATTTTAAAAGCTTACACAGAAAATATTATTGCCTGACACTTATGATCTTTAAGTTATACATGTCAAAAGAGTTTTATGTCATTTTAAAACACACAGTGAAGACCGTCTAGAAGCAAGGCCACTGTTCCTCCTGTCTCAGAGAACTGTCCTCCTGCTCCTTTAGAATATACAAGCAGCTCAGTGTCCACACTCACAGCAGTTACCAGGGATGTGGTTCTCTGGTCCTGCGGTGAGGAGGCCACAGAAAGCATTAGTCTTAGGTACTGTGTTAAAACAATCAAGAATTCACTCATTTTAAGAGGTTAATGAACATAATATTAAAAGATTAAATTATAAACACCTAGAACAAAAACACATCATCCCTTAAAAAAAAAAAAAAAGCTCATTATTCTTCTGAGCAAAAGTTACAAGAGCAGTGGCCATCAATCCTGGCCCATCTTGTCTGTAAACAGGTGTAGAGGAAGGCTGGCGCAGTGCCAGGAACGTGCAACTCCAAGGGAGGGCACAGAGTCTCTTCCGGTGAGCACAAAGGGTTCTGAGTCTGGGTGACCAAAGCCGTGCACCCTGTTAACCCTGCAACAGGTGGTGTCAAAGCAGTGCAGAAGTGCCAAGGATGTCTTCTGCAGGGAGGTCCTGCCCAGGTGACAGGACTTTGATCTAGCCGTCTATGCCCTGGCAACCTAGTCATTCCCTTCTCAGATACAACAGCAAAAGTGAGAGGGTTGTCATCCGAGTCCAACACAGCAGAGCAGCCCATGCAATGACAGTCACAGAAGGAAAGCCACCCCGTATCACACTCCCTCTGAGGCTACGTGTCTTCCCAGAGAGTGGGACCTAGGAAGATGCCACTTTCTATCAGTGCGAAAAGGACATTTTTCCTGATTAATAAACTGACAAGCTTCTAATTCAGGAAATTACTACTTTTGGCACATATCCTGAGTTCAGAACTTAAGTCTTGTGTCCAGCTCTGGACCTGAGGGAGCTATAGAAACATGGGCCAAATTAGCTGGTTTTATAAACCAAACTCCAGGTTTATGGGGCATTTTGATCCTCAATCTACATGGAGTCTTGCTCATCAACAGACTTGAGAAGGGAAATCCTGTTCTCAAAAATGGCTGCCTGCACTGAGCAAGCTGCTATAATCAAGACACCCAAGCCCTTCAGTTAAATGTAGTTTTAAAAGACCTTAAGAGCTGGGTGTGGTGACTCAAACGTTTGTAATTTCAGCTGAGGCTGGGATGGAAAATTCAAAGCCAGCACGGGCAATTTATGGAAATCCCATCTCAAAATTTAAAAAAAGAGCTCAGTGGTAGAGGGCTTACCTAGCATGTGTAAGGCATGAGGCTCAAGCCCCAGTAATGGGGTGCGATTCCTTGGAGGTTGTATCCTCTGTGAACAAGGCATGTGTGCTCAGTGCAGGCATCAAAAGGCCTCGGGCTGGCCACTAGCCAGAGGGCAAGTATTGTTCTAGGCAGTTTGGGGCTCACTCAACAGATCCGGCTAAAAAACGGCAGCTTCCAGAGATGGAAAAGAGCTGACAGTTACCATTTTCTGGAAAGCCACAGATAGGTAGACAAACCCCAAATAACCATTTTGTCACATGAACACAACAATATGGCACTTACCAGCCTGATGGATACTGATTTAAAGAGAAACTGATGGGGCTCAAGACATGGCTCAGCAGCTAAGAGCACTTGCTGCTCTTACAGAGGACCCAGGTTCAATTCTTAGCACCCACACAGTGACTCCAGTTCCAGAGGATCCAACACTCTCTTCTGGCCTCCTTAGGCATTGCACCTATGGGATGTACATTTATACATGCAGGCAAAATGCCCATACACTTTTTTGGGGGGTGGGGAACTCTGAAACAGTCTCTCTATGTCCATCTGGTTGTCCAGATTACAACACACTACAGAGAGCAGGCAGGCTGGCCTTGAACTTTGAGACCTGCTTACCTCTGCCTTTCCTAGTGCTGGAATTAAAGGTGTGTGCTACCATGCCCAATATACACAACATTAAACAAAAAAGAGAATAAATATAGTGGACAAATGACTGTGTTAGTTTTGCCTCCTGGATATGTTCCCTTAGTTCTCACAGCCTAAGAGTTTCAAAGCCAGGGTCGCAGTTACAGCTAGCTGTTCTGTAAATGCTGGAACTATTCATTAAGTCACCGCTACATTTCTGGGACAGCTGTGGTGTTGTGTGTGGAGGTGTGTCCTCATCAGGGTCCAGCTGAAACAGAGCGTACTATAGGAAGGTTCTAGAACTCAGGGTTGCTTTGTGTGGATGAGGAGTAAGACACACATTTGTATCAGCTGGCTTGCATGTTGGCTCACGGTAAATGGGTTAGGGGTTCCAGAGCCTGCATTTTCTTTGCTCAGGAGCACTGTGCTCTGTTCCACTTAGGCTATGGAACCAGGACAGACAGCACCACCACTTTCATGCAGCCTAGACAGGCGGGGTCTGGACAGGAGGGGTCAACAGGACTCTGTGGTGAGTGCACTAATTCTATAAACTTTAGTTCTTAAAGGGGTGTACTCATTGAAAAGCTAGACAGACCTGACCAAGCACTCCACTCTTTCTGCTCCTGTCAGTGGCAACTGTGACAAGAACAGTCTCCACAGACCGGTGGCTCACCCTGGTGCTTCCCGGCTGCACACAGCATGGCACACCATGGCTGCTGTTGTGCACTGTTTGCCACGTGGTACACAAGGTAACAAAAGATAAAGGCCTTTACTTCAGGGTGTCTTCATTTTCTTTTAGTTACATACAGCAGCTTCAGTTTGGAAGCTCAGGGACACGAACTGTTCCTTAGACTATCACAAAAATCCAACCTACTATTTAAAAATCTGTTCAGAACACACAACTCTAATGAATTAGTCTTCCAAAACCAAAGCTAAACAAAAGAAAGTGGAAACAAGCCAAATTTCAGGAGTTTGGACAGAACTGTCTGGAGTTTACTTCCTCTGTTGTTCAAAGAAAAACAAGTTGATGGCATAGCCACTGCTCTACAGCCCGGCAACAGCAAGAGCTTGCCGAGGCTAACCCTCTGAGTGGACCATCAGCAGGCTCATGCTTTCTATGGCGAGCACAACAGTCAGCCTCAAGTATAAACAAGGCAACGATGAGAAGGAAGACCCTTTCTGTGTTCAATTCTCTCGACCTGTGTGCTTCCGCCAGTATTTCCAGTTTATAATCCAGAAGAACTCTAAAATCAGCTACTCTTTGACAGCATGACTATGATACAAATGCCAAGAGGCAGCCGCTGGAGGCATTCCAAATGTGCAGGAGACCACCAATGTGTGGGGAGCGGCCCAGCAGCTCGCTGTGACTTGCATGGGAGGGTGCTTCCCATTTCAAAGGAGACTATGACAGGCAGGACAAGGCAGCAGCAGGGACGGCAACAGCGATCACTCGTTGTCATCTGGGTTTTGAGGGTCAAAGATTTTAACATGTGTGAAAGGGAAAAGCCCTTTGCGCCCATTCACCTCGCCTTCCCATTGGCCATTTATATTCATCCTTGTGACTTTCACAATGTCACCAACCTGGAGGAATAAAAAAGACAAAATTAGCATCATTGTGCAAACAAGAAAAAGACAGTTTACATTAAATCACAAATACTATCTATCCAAAGACTAAGACTAACCTTTTCAGTGTTTGGACCTGAAAATCAAGTACTACAGAGACATAAGATACCACCAGCATACCCAGGACACCTCTCAGGTGGCAAGCATTCGTGAAGCAGCTTCTGAGCACAAAGCAACCACCAATGGTCACGCATTTATGTGGTCACTAATAAATGAACATACATGGATATGTTAAGCTGCATAGAAGGGTAGGAAGTAGCCAGGCCTGGTGCTCATAGTCCCAGCATACAGAAGGTGAAGGCTAGATCAGCCTGGATGCACAGATATTGTCTCAAAAAAACTGAAACTGTATTGCTTTGACAGTGTACTTATTAAAGACTGGAATGATACAGAGACGATCAGCATGGCCCCCACACAAGGATAACACACATTGATGAGGCATTTTATACTAGGAGACCACCAGCACCACAGCAAACAAACCAGGGCTGGCGAGATGTGTTAGTGGACAAAGGCCCTAAGGAACTTGCCATGTAAGTCTTAACCCTGAGTTTCATCTCCAGAATACATGGAAAAAGGCTGGACATGGTAGCATGGATCTGTAACCAGAGCTGCTGGGGCAGAGAAAGGTGAATCCTACTCAGTGAGTTCCAGGATCACCGGGAAACCCTGTCTGTGGAGTACATAAGAACAACACCTGATGTTGATCTCTGACCTCCACACAAACAAAACACAATGACAAAAAAATGTGTATGAGGGAAGAGGAAGAAAGGTGATGAGAGGAAGAAGGGAAGGAATCTGCTCACCTCGATTCACAGGGGTGGAACTTCTATCAGCAACATCATCTCACTCACCACGGTACCTAAGTATCCATGATTCCACCCTGAGCTGTTCCCTGACCTTCTATGGGACAGTTCCAGGGGGATGGGGGGTGGATGGGTGGAGGACAGGGTCTTACTACATACATAACTCAGGCTGGTCTGCCTTCCAGTCCCAAGTGCTGAGCTTACAGATGTAAATCACGACAGGAGGCTTAGCTCTGAGCTTCTGAAATAGCCAGAGGTGGATCTACGGTCAAAGGCACCAAGCCTATTGCTAAGCCTGACAACATGAGTCCAATTCCAGGAGAAAACTGACTCCACCCTGCCACATGATGCTTGCCTGCACACACACCATAAATAAATAAATAAACAAATGTAATTAAAGACAGACAGAAACGAAGGTGTAGGACAGGCACTCAGAGTTAGAGATTAGCTTGCTCATCTAGGAAAAGCTGGGAATTTTATTCTAAAAGAGGTCTTTGTCAGGCGTGGTGACTCACGCCTTTAATCCCAACGCTAGGGAGGCAGAGGCAGGTAGATATCTGAGTTAGAGGCCAGCCTGGTCTACATAGTGAGTAGCCCGAAAAATGATAGATAGATAGATAGATAGATAGATAGATAGATAGATAGATAGATAGATAGATAGATAGACAGACGGATAGATGGACGGATGGACAGATGGGCAGGCGGGCAAGTAAGTAAGTAAATAAATAAAACAAAATTTCAAAGCATTTTGGGGAGCCAGAGAGCTCTGAGGAGGTACTTTCAGGACCCAACAAGTGTCTGATCAGGATTTTTAAAATTTGAATTTAGGGGCTGGAGAGATGGTTCAGTGGTTAAGAGCACTCACTGCTCTTCCATAGGTCCTGAGTTCAATTCCCAGCAACCACATGGTGGCTCACAACTGTCTGTAATGAGATCTGGTGCCCTCTTCTGGCCTGCAGGTGGACATACAGGCAGAACTCTCTACACATAATAAAATAAATAAACCTTAAAATAAATTTATATAAGTATCACAAAAAGTATATTCAAAGATGTGCTACCAATGACATACTAACCTTAACTGTTCTGAAATCTACTTTTGATCTTTTGAAGGAGGCTGGTTTAAAAGAAAAAAGATCTATCACCACTTGCAACAAAATAAAGTTAGAAACCAACTAAAAGCTGAGTTGGTGCAAGACTGCATGTGTACCAAGACTTCATGTTGTTCATGCCACTACCAATTTCTTCTTCCCATTATAATTTTCTATAAAGATAGGGTCTTAAAATAAACTCAAAAACTTGCTGCTTTCCCAGAGGATCCAGGTTCAATCCCCAGGACCCATACAGCAGCTCACAACTGTCTATAACTTTACTTCCAAGGGGATACAATGCCTATCTTTGGCACCTGACATGAAAGTAGTGCACAGATTTACATGCATGCAAAACAATCATAACCATAGATTTTAAAAAATGTTTATTACATGTATATATTTGTGCGTATTGTATGCACATATCAGTGTGTGTGTAAAGGGCAGTTTTCAAGAGTCAGCTCTTTCCACCAAGAGGATCCTAGGGATAACTCAGGTCCCCAGGTTGGGCAGCAAGCACCTTTACTCACTGAGCCTTGTGGCTGGCCCTTAACTAGTATTTTTCAACTTTGTGAGTAACAGGAGTCCTATTAAAACTGGCAAAAGGGAGCTAGAGGTAGGAGTATATAGTTTGCTGGTACAACACTTGCCTAGCACACCTAAGTCACAGTGTTAGAGTCTCCGCACCAGGGGAGGAGACCATACACAAGAAAAATGGAATTTCAGAATGGCAGATGTAAAAAAAGAAAAAAAGAAAAAGAAAGAAAAAAATTACACACAGAGTTACATGTTGTGTGGTGTGTCTATAAACCAGCACTTGGAAGGTGAAGAAATGAGGATCAGGAAATCAAGGTTAGTCTTGGCTACAAAGGGAGTTCAAAGCCAGCATCTTGGCTTTTTCAAGTCCTGTCTCAAAAAGTCAAAACCAACTAACCAAATAACTCTTTAAAAAAAAAATCCATAAAAGCAAACAGAGTGATGGATGAGGAAGACCTGAAAACAACAGTGTCTAATAAATAATTCTAATGGGTACAGCAGGTTAAAGATAACAGGAAAACAAGAATAGTGTGTGCAAGACACTGAAACATTCCCTTTCTGCCAGGACTCTACGATCAGTTTAAGGCAGTTCCTTATTCTTTTTTTTTTAATATTTTCCCTTTCCTTCTTTTTTTTTTAAAAAAATATTTATTTATTTATTATGTATATAATATTCCGTCTGTGTGTATGCCTGCAGGCCAGAAGAGGGCAGCAGACCCCAGATGGTTCTGAGCCACCATGTGGTTGCTGGGAATTGAACTGAGGACCTTAGGAAGAGGAGGCAATGTTCTTAACCTCTGAGCCATCTCTCCAGCCCCAGTTCCTTATTCTTAAGCAACTTCCCTATCTTTGTTGCGGTTAGACAGTCAACATTCAGCAGTCCCAATGTGGTCAACGCTTGCTGACTATGTTAAGATAACAATATAACAACAGTTATACACATTACATACATAAAGTACCGAGTCAATAACACAGAATGAAAACAAACCCTGCTGCTGCTGAGGAACATGGACCTATGGAGACAGTCAGAAAAGGCTAGACAGAGAGTCTGGGAGCAGCACCTGACCTAGTCCTTCCTGTGACTAGAAATGGTGCCTTCTGCCATGCCAAGCAAGCACTCTACCACAGAGCTACAGACACATTACTCTTTACTGTTACTAATATTTATTTTGATTGTTTTAATTGTGTAATGTGTGTGGGTATGTGTCTGTGACTATGGGTGCCTAAGGAGCCCAAGGGTGTCACATCCCCCGGAGCAGATAAGCACCTGACATGGAGTCCTCTACAAAAGCACTATGCACTCTTAACCACAAAGATTTGAATAGATATTACTCCACAGAAAATACAAATAGTCAGCATGTAAATGAAAATATGCTCATCAAGAAAAATATAGAAGCCATGAGTAAGATGGCTTGGAGGGTTAGGTACTTGCTGTGCAAGCCCGGGGACCCGAATTCCATCTACAGAACCCAAGAAAAGGTGGGAGGAGAGAACTGACTCTACAGCAAAGTTGTTCCCTGACTGCCGCATGTACATATATGTGCCTACCTCTCATGCACACACACACACACACACACACACACACACACACACACACACACACGCACGCACACACACAGAGCACAAAACAACAACGACCACCACAATAAAGCTAGGTGTGATGGTCTACATGCGCCACCCCAGCACACAGGAGGCCACGGCAGTAGGACAGCCAAGTCTGATGTCAGCCTGAGCTGAGTGAATGTGAGACTGCCCTTAAGGAAAACAAAACTGTCAGGGCTCTGCTATATACTACCTGTAAGACTAAAAGTTACCAAATTAACTTCGGAGTATTCGTGCCCTATTTACACACTAAGAAAAACACCTCCTCCTTTTGGCATATATGTCTATGTGCATGTGTGTTACACATATATACGCATGGAGGCCTGAGGCCAATCTTGGGTGTCATTCTTCATAAGCCATCTACTCTGATCTTTGGGATAGTTTCTCAGTAAGACCTAGGGTTACCAATTAGCTAGGCTAGCTGGTAAGTGAACTCCACGTAGTGAAGTATTCCCTTCTCCCTAGCAGTGTGGTCCTCATGCTAGTGTGGCAAGTGCTTCTCCCCAGGCAAACAAAATTCTCTGAAGAGCAGTTCATTCTGATCTGTAAGCCAATGACAATGACTTGCTAATGAAAAAAAAATGATCAAAAATGTGAGAAACAGAGCAGGCAGATATCTGTGAATTCTAGGCTAATGAGGGTTGAGAACCTGGGGTAGCAAGATGGCTCAGCAGGTAAGGGCACTGGCCTGACAGTTGAGTCCTACCCCAGGACCCCCTTGGTAGAAGTTGTTCTTAGGCACACACAGCAATGAGTGTGATAAAGGGAGAGAAGCACTTTCCCCACTGCATTATTCCCTGGCTTTAGCATCTGAAGGATTTCATAAAGACAACTTCTAGGAGTTATGGTATGATGATCCACCCCTAAAATTCTAGCATCTGAGAGGCTAATGAAGGCATACTGCTTATCTGAAGACCATTCTGGGCTCCAGGGTGAAAGCCTGTATTGACAGACACATTTATTCTTTTGGCAGCTGGGTATCACAGTATTTATGTAGCCCAGAGTGACCTGGAATTTACCATGTAACCCAGGCTAGCCTTGAACCTTTAATCCTCTTGCTTCAGCCTCTAGTAGATAGTGACTGCAGGTATGTACCAATATCCAGTGAACATTCCTGCTTGTCCTGGAACTCACTCTGTAGACCAGGCTGACCTTGAGCTCACAGAGCTCCACCTGCCTTTGTCTTCCAAGTGCTGGGCTTAAAGGCATACACCACCACTACCTGGCAAAATTTCTAAAAAAGGGTTGCAAGAACTGATATAATATTCATGACAGAAGACAGGCACCTGATAGCTATTATACTAGGGCTCAAAACGAGTCTGGGCAACATAGCAAGACCTACTTCAAAAACAAGTAAGAGTCTGGTCAGTCCTCATGGAAAACCCAAAGGGTGACTCCACAGGCCCTGGACATTCACACACCACCACAGCACCAACACATCTGAGGCTCTTCAGAAGGTAACACTATAGGTGTTGTCTTGGGGAGAAAAGCTTCCTGTACTGGAATGTGACAGAGATGAGGGAGAACAGCCTTGTGACCTCGTGTGGACCTCCAGGGCTGAGTCAAGTGCTTCATGACAAACACGATGGAGGACCAATACAACATGGATATAAACCTACAGGTCACTCACCATTGAAATTCATGATGATCTCTGAGAATGAAAAATATAACCTGTGCTACTGTGAGAAATGGTTTTCTTTCATCACCCACCTTGTAAAATTCGTATGTACTTCTTTTAATCTCAACCTTTCCCTCATCTGTTAACTGCCCTCCTTCCAGAATTTGGCCAGTAGCAACTGACTCCTTCCCTCTTCTCCTCTGTGCTGGTTCTTTTTAAACTAGCCAATGGCAAAGGACTGTGACAGACCCCAGCCAATGGGGAAAAAAACAGTTACCATATATGTTAACATAAAAACCAAGTGAATGCTTGTTTGGAGGTTCTAGCAGGGAAGCGCAGCTACTCATATACCCTTGACCCAAGACGGGTCCTCCTTTATTCAGCAGAGGTCAACTGAGCCTGCAACTTTGGAAGGGACACACATGGAGCAGTGAAGGAGGAAGGGAACACCTGCCTAGCCAGCCAGATCAATCCTGGTGATCAATGGGGTGACAGATGTCACAGCCAGATTGCCCTCACATCCTAACTGGGCAGTGGTGGCACATGCCTTTAATCCCAGCACTCTGTGAAATCAAGGCCAGCCTGGTCTACAAAGTGAGCTCCAGGACAGCCAGGGCTGTTACACAGAGAAACCCTATCTCGAAAAACGGGGAGGGAGGAAACACGGATGCAAATGCGGACAACCTCCCCCCCACCCCATGACTCAAGTGAACGTCCTGCCCTAGCTACTTGCTAGCCTGGGGTGGATTCTAGCCCACACTATACTCAAAAAGAATTGCCTTGCTGAGCTGCTTCTGCTTTGTGTGTGTTCCTTTGTGGGACACTGAGATTATTCTAAGATACTGAAACTTCATTATGCTTGGCATACTGCTTCATCTCAGCAAGCAAAAACATTAAAGAAATTGTTGTTGTAAGCTACACACGATGTGCTACATACAGTGCTGTGAAGCAGGAGAACGCTCTCAAAGGTAAGGAGGGGCACACAAAAACATGCTTAGTGAATTCAGGGTTTTCTAGATAGGTAACAATATCCTGTCTAAAACAAACAAAACAAAGCCAGGACTCTGTTAATGTGAATTTAATTCTAACCAATGAAAGAAAGAAAACCAACTAACAAAACAAATCTGAGAATCCCAGCCAGGCATTGAAGGGAACTTGCACAATAGGTTTTGAGAAAGCTAATTCAAAAGACTCAGAGAAGAGATAGAACCCAAATAGTAGGGGTTCAAAATAAACCAAAGAGAGGGGTTGCAGAAATGGCTCGGCAATCATGCTCTGAAGAGCATGTGCTGCTCTTTAGAGGACCGAGTTCAGTTCACATCATGGGGCAGCTCACAACTGCCTGCAACTCCACCTCTAGGGGACCTGACACTCTCTTCTGGCTTCTGAAGACACCTGCACTCTTATGGTTCAAAAACACACACTCAAGCATATATAAATACAATCAAATAAATAATTAAATCTTTAAGGGGGTAGTGGCAAGGGGAATTCAAGAAGAAATTCCAATATAATCATGTATAACCTCCAATGGGAATAAAGAGCAATTTTTACTTTGTCTTAAGGATGCTAGTGAGCTCAAAAATCACTGAGCACCATAAAAAGACCCTGATAGGGCTGGAGAGCTGGCTCAGCGGTAAAGAGCACTGGCTGCTCTTCCAGAGGTCCTGAGTTCAAGTCCCAGCAACCACATGATGGCTCACAACCATCTGTAATGAGATCTGGTGCCTCTTCTGGCCTGCAAGGAAACATGCAGGCAGAACACTTTATACATGATAAATAAATAAATAAATCTTAAAAAAAAAGACCCTGATAAACCTGGAATGTCAGTGGATGCCTATAATCCCATCATGTGGTAGGTAGAAGCAGAAGGATCAAGGTTTACACCAGGGTTATACAATGAATTCAAGGCCAGCTGAGCTACTTGAGATCCTGTCTCAAAAATAAATAATATAGTAATTAAAAAATGTGAGCTGGAGACATGGATCAGTCTAGCTGCTGTTCCAGAGGACCCAGGTTCGATTCTAAGCATTCGCTTGGCAGTTCACAACCATCTGTAACGCCAGTTCCAGATCTGACACCTTCTGTTATCCTCAGGTACCAGGGACACAATGTGGTGCACACACATACATAAAGGCACAAATATACATAAACAAGTAAAAATTTTAAAAAGAGCAGGCATCAAAGATAAAAGGTAATTGTGAGCTATTAAGAATAGATTGATGACTTAAGTACTGGCCAAGCACTTGGCAAGCGGAGTAAGAGTCCAAGACTGTTCTGTCACAAGAACACTCTCTGTGACACCAGAAGACAATGGTCTACTAAAGTAAGGTCAAGTCACTTGGTTTGCGTCAAACAGGGAAGATGGTAAATTCTATAGGTGAGCCTGAAACCAAACTTGAGCAAAATGCCAGAAAAGATTAGGAAACAAAAGACACCAGGGGAGAAGTCATACAGAAGCCTTCAGTAAAAAGATCTAAATGTTTCTTTCTGAAATCTCTTGGGTGAGGAGACCGTGCAGATGTTTGCTTAACGTGCACAACACCTGGGCTTTGGTTCCTAGTACCACACACACATACCTAGTAAAAACTAGTGCTGGCTAGTTTTTACAGTGACTTGACAAAAGCTAGAGCCATCAGAGAAAAAGGAGCCTCAATTAAGAAAATGTCTCCAAAAGATTGGACTGTGGGCCAGCCTGTAGGGCTAATTGATATGGGAAGGCCCAGTCCATTGTGGTGGTGCTATTAGGCCTGGGCCAGTGGTCCTGGATTTTGTAAAAGCAGGCTAAACAAGCTATGTGGAGCAAGCAGGTAAGCAGTACTCTTCCATGGTCTCTGAATCAGCTCTTGTACCTCCAGGTTCCTCCCATGAGTTCCTGCCCTGACTGCTAACACATCAACAGTGAAGTGTAAATGAAACAACCAGCCGCCCACATTGCTTTTCATCATGGTGTTACATCTTAGCAACAGAAACCCCAACTAAGACAAAAAAAAGTTCATGACTGTAACCCCAGCGCTTGGGAAGTGGAAACAGGAGGATCAGAAGTTCAGGGTCATCCTCAGCTGTACAGCAAGTTCAAGGTCATAGAGGTCCTACATTAACAAAACAAAACATACCAATCTTTCTTAGCCAGAAACGGGAGCATAATTAAGGTGCTGGATGTAGGGCCATACACGTGTCCAGTCCCTGGAGCTGGGTGTGGTGTGCACCTGTAGTCCTAATGACTTGGGAGGTTAAGACAGAGGATGACTTAAGTGCAGGATTTTCTTCTTTTTTTTCTTATTTTATATGCATTGGTGTTTTGCTTGCATGTTTGTCTATGTGAGGGAGTCAGATCTCCTGGAACTAGAGTTAAAGACAGTTGTGAGCTACCATGGGGCTGCTGGTAGTTGAACCTGAGTCCTCTGGAAGGTCTTAATCACTGAGCCATCTTTCCAGTCCAAATCCAGGATTTCAAGACCAGACTGGGCAACACGAGAAGGACCCGTCTCCAAAACAAAACAAAGCATGAAGCTACATAAGCACAGGAAGGGGACAGATAATACATCCAATAGGAATGGTTCCTGATAGTCAAAATGCAAGAACCTGTTAACAAAAACAGCAGCCCAGAACTAATTCACCCTATAAAACTGTTCCATGAGTTCTACAAGGAGAGAAACCTTTGGTTTTGTTCACTATCTTTGTATCTCAAGTTCCTGTCTGTCACCATCCTAAGAGTCAATCTGCTGAAGGAGCAAACATTTTAGGTAGCATCCAAATCAAGACTGGAAGGTCAGTGGAGCTAGACAATGTAGAAAGTCAGAACACCTGAGAGAAGATTGGGTTAAGCATTAAGCAATCATCAACACTTCATTTCTGCTTGACTTTGACCAAGTCTGCTCTAAATCACTTTGGGTATCACTTGAAGCTTGACATAGATACTCTTATCTACAGATTGTATTCTCCTGACTGACTCCTGTAGAACACCAGGAATAACAAACCGCTGTGTGTGAGCGGGGGTGAGGGGGTGGGGGGTGTCAAAGGACTATCCTGGGTGACATTCTTCAGGCATTTTCACCTTTGAGACAGGGATTCTCATGGGCTTAGACCTGCACTGACTAGGCTAGGTAGCCAGTAGCTTCCAGGGAATCCATCTGTCTTTGTCTCTCGTCTCCCATCACCAGGACTGTAGGCACAGACTCCATTCCAGCTTTTTATGTGGGTTCTAGGGCTCAGATTCAGGCCTTCACCATTACAAAGCATTTTACTATCACCTCAGCCCTATTTCTTCCTTTCTTTTTTTTTTCAAGACAGGGTTTCTCTATGTTAACAGTCCTGGTTGTCTTGGAACTCGCTTGGTAGACCAGGATGGCCTCAAACTCACAGAGACCCGCCTGCCCCTGCTTCCTGAATGCTGGGATTAAAGGCGTGAGCCAGCACTGCCTGGCTTTAACCCTGTTTCTTAACCTCTATTATATAGGAAACTGTGACTGAAGCTTCATTTAGATACAAACTCAACACAGAAAACCCCCACAAGTGTGTATACTCAACACAAATAAATGTTTCACAATGGTAAGAAATTCTCTGCCTGGGGCTGGAGAGATGACTCAGCAGTTAAGAACATTGTCTGTACTTCCAGAGGACCCGGGGTTCAATTCCCAGCACCCACATGGCAGCTAACAACTGTCTGTAACTCCAGTTCCAGGGCACCTGACACCTTCACACCAATGCACATAAAATGAATTTAAATAAACTACTAAAAAAAAAAAAACTCAGCAAAAAAAGCTTTAAAAAAAAAAAAGAAAGAAATTCTCTGCCCATTGTATCCTGATACTTTCTTTTCTTTTTTTGGGGGGAGGGAGGGGAGGAGGTAGAGGCAGGGTTTCTCAATGTAGCCTTGGTTGTCCTGGAACTCGCTCTGTAGACCAGGCTGGCCTCAAACTCGCAGAGATCCACCTGCCTCTGCCTCCCAAGTGCTGGGATTAAAGGTGTGCACCAACATCGCCCAGCCTCCTGCCACTTTCTAAAATAGGGTCTACTTATGTAACCCAGAATGATCTTCAAGTCCTGATGCTTCTTTCTCTACCTCCAAGTGTTGGATTGCAGGTGTACACCACACCTGGCTCTTCCCTTTCTTTTTAGTAATAAACACATAGTAGAATATGAGTGAAAGTATTTTTAGAAGAAAATAAAGCATTTTCTGTGAAATTTAAAATTACTAAGGAGACACAACTTTAAAAACCAGTTCTGAGAAACTGGTTGTTTCACACTTCAAATAAAAGCAATGCCAAGAAAAATGTAAATCTTATTAGCTCTTTTGTAATATGTGAAAACCTGCTCCCCCTGCTGTCGTTGGCCACACTGGCCCTTTACCAGACCTGCTCTCTATGTGCATTTACTGGCAGTTATTCAGTAGTGTTTCAAGGCCCTTCCTGCATACTCTTTCCTCTGCCTTCCCTGGCTCACCAGCTAGCTGTAGTCATCCTTCAAAATTCAATCCCAGGGTTACATTCTCCAGGAAGCCTTTTCAGACCACCTGCCTATCCTGGCTCCCCTAGTCTCCCTTTCTTCACAGTGGCCACCAGCTCCTTGGGTGTCACCACTCTAGTTAGTTATATGAATGGACAGTTAATGGACAAATAGTAATGCTTCCAGCCAGGTTGCTTAGAGAACTTATGGAATTTGCCCAAAACTATATCCATAAAAAGCAGGATGTAAAATAGGCCCATACTACTTTCCTACCTTGCTTCTCAGACAAATAGCTCAGACTACAAGTACTCTGTAACAACAGCACTCTTGCTCCAACTATTGTTTTCTGATTAGAGATCCTTTAGACGGCTCAGCAGAAAGCTTAATCATGTCAGGCAGTTCACAACTGCCTGAAACTCCAGCGCCATGGGATCTGACACCCTCTTCTGGCCTTCAGGTGTACTACACACAAGATCTTTCGAAAAGAGCAGGCAAGATTGAGTCCCTCAGTCTGGGAACTTTCCTGCGGCATACGATGGACTTTCATAACAGCCCACAGAGGTCAATGCTCTACTGTCTTCTTTCCTTTCCTCTTTCTTTCTTTCATACCGGAGATTGAAACTACCACTCAATGACATCCCAACTTTTTTTTTTTTTTTTTTTACTTTTTGGGACAAGGTCTCACTGAGTTGCCCAGGATGGTCTTAACCTTTCTATCATCCCGCTTCAGCCCCTCAAGTAGCTGGAATTGCAGGCCTGCACCAACAAACCTGGTTAGCTCTGTTGCCAAGGAGTGAGGACATACATCTACACTTCTCTTATACATGTCACAAATCAACTCCATGAGAAGCAAGAGGAAAATAGCTAACACTTTTTAAACTGTCTCTATTGCAGAGAATTTTTTTGAAAGTCAACTTATTTAAACTTTGTAGTGCTGGAAATCAAACTGAGGGTTGATCTACATTCCCACCCTCAAATATTTTTACAAGGAAAAACAAAACAACAAAAATTTGTGAAATAATTCAGGGAATACTGCTCACCAGCGCTATCATTCTTCTCCTTGATACTACCTAAGGGAATAAGGAAGTTCCAATTACTGGTACATTTTGCCCTACTTTTGTCAATGTTCCTCAACTTAATTTTAATACTTTCACTAATAACTTAGTTGGAACAGTCCCAAGAGAGAATTGTTTTCTTTAACAAGACCAGACAGGCATTACTATCCGAATAGTTTTAGAAGACAGCACAAGCAGAGGAACATTTATTTCTTATGCTATAGCCAACAGCTTGATTAGAAACATCAGTGGAGCAGTGAAGGTCTTTTAGGTTCCACTAACAGAGTCTTGCAGTGAAGCACCAAAGAAAGCCTGTGATGATGGTTTAGTGAGAGCTGGGTCAGTGTCAGGAGCACTGGAGTTTGAGAGGCTAGGGGAGCTGTGTAACCACCAAGTATGTCTGTTATCTTAAAATATATATCATTAGTCTGGCTCTCTTAAAAAGCTCCAGGCCATCCCTCTGTAACACCACCTTCCAGCCCTACTCTGAACATACCAAGGAATGCATCCA
Source organism: Ondatra zibethicus (assembly GCA_004026605.1). Classification (NCBI taxonomy): domain Eukaryota; kingdom Metazoa; phylum Chordata; class Mammalia; order Rodentia; family Cricetidae; genus Ondatra; species Ondatra zibethicus. The sequence continues at coordinate 20,779 of PVIU01014918.1, read as the reverse complement.
TACAGCAGATACCATCTAAAACATTCTCTTAGAATCAAAGATCAAGCTAGGCATACTTAGTATATTCTCATAATCTTAGCACTCAAGGATGCTGAGGCAGAAGGACAGTCAACAGAGTTGAAGGCTAGCCTGGGATGCATAGTGAAATCCTGTCTAGAAAAAAAAAACAAAACAGAATCAGAGTTCATTGAACCAGTGCCTCAAAGCTTTCACCCTAATGTATTCTGAGTTCTATTCTGAGATGACAACTATCTCAAAAGGATGAAGCCACAAGGCAAACAAGATGGTATTTCATTTGTTTTGTTTCTCTGAGTCAGGGTCTCCTATTATCTAGCCTGGCTCTTAATCCTGCCTCTATCTCTCTAGTACTAGTATTACAAGTATGTGCTACCACACCCAGAAACAGCCCAAAGATCCATGGGTGAGATGTGGACCAGTCAAGAGGGTTGTATAGAGAATGGAGAGATACCTCAGCAGTTAAGAACACTGGCTGCTCTTCTAAGAGGACCTGAGTTTAATTCTTAGCCCCTACGTGGTGGTTCACAATCATCTGTAACTCTACTTCTAGGGGAGCCAACACTTTTTTTTTTTTTTTTTTGGTTTTTCGAGATAGGGTTTCTCTGTGGCTTTGGAGCCTGTCCTGGAACTAGCTCTTGTAGACCAGGCTGGTCTCGAACTCACAGAGATCCGCCTGCCTCTGCCCCCCCGAGTGCTGGGATTAAAGGCATGCGCCACCACCGTCCAGCCCAACACTTTCCTTTGGTTTCCAAGACCACTGCATGTACATGGTGCACAGACATATGTAAAGAGACATATGGGCAAAACACCACACATATAAAGTAATATTAATAAAAAAAGGGTCAGGTGTGATAGCAAATGCCTTTAATCTTAGCACTTGAGCAGCAAAGGCAGGTGGATATCTTTGAGTTCAGCCTGGTCTATGTAGCAAGTTCCAGGACAGCCAGACTACATAATGAGATCCCATCTCTAAGAAAGAGGGGTGTGTGTGTGTTAGACAGAAAAGAGAAAGAGAGAAAAGGGGAGGGAGGAAAAAGGGAGAGTGAGAGCACACTTGTTTCATGGTGGTAGAAGTCTGATTAGTCAATTAGACTTCAAATCCTCATTCTTCCTGCCTCGGCCTCTTGAGTGCTGGAATTACAGGCAAGTACCACCTTGCCTGGCCCTTATTCTGGTTTCTTTCCTGTTCTAAACACAACTGGATCCCTCCTCAATCCTCATGCCTGATGTAAGCTGCAACCATAAGGCAACCACTCTTTTTTCTAGCCAAAAGAAGAGATACATAGTCACTGACCCTGAAACAAATTTTCAAGTCTAACTCACTTAGATATTATTCCTGGTCTGAAGACAACTGGATAATTAGTAGAAAGTTATATATAAATGAATTATGGCTAATTTAAAAAATACATTTATTTTACTTATGGGTGTATGTGTGTGTGTGTGTGTAGGTGCTTGAAGAAGCCAGAGACAGTGGATCCTCCTGGAGCTGGAATTACAAATCACTGTGAACTGCTCAACGTGGATGCTGAGAACTTAATCCCAGTCCCCCCTCAAGACCAATATGTGCTTTTAAGTGCTGAACTATCTCTCGATCCCTATAGCTGATTTTTATCTGTATCCACGCTATATGTGCTATCTAAATGCAGATGTAGGAGAAGCAAGAACTGAAGGCTACCCCAGGCAGTGGTGGTGCCTGCCTTTAATCCCAGCATGACATATTTTTATGTTGTTGTTTCACTTAAACAAGCAAAAAGGAAATGCTAAGCAATATATGTTTGCTCAAGAAATGTTCCTTGAAATTCCATTTGTAAGCCAGGCAGTGGTGGTGCATTGTTTTAATTGCAGCACTCAGAGGCAGAGGCAGACAGATCTCTGTGAGTTAAGAGGCCAGCCTGGTCTTTAGAATGAGTTCCAGGACAGCCAGGGCTACACAAAGAAACCCTGTCTTGAAAAACCAAAACAAACAAACAAATAAAAAACCTCAAATTTTTAAGACAGCAGCCTCTCCAATAACCTCATCAACTTGACCTTCAGGACTTTCTGTCTTATTTAAGCAAGTCACAGAAACAATGCTAATGCAAGACAGCAGCCTCTCCAATAACCTCATCAACTTGACCTTCAGGACTTTCTGTCTTATTTAAGCAAGTCACAGAAACAATGCTAATGCTGGCACACGCCTTTAATCCCAGCACTGGTAAGGCAAAGGTAGCCAGATCTCAGACTTCAAGCCAGTCCAGTTTGTAGATCGAGTTCCAGGACAGCCAGGGCTACAAAGGGAAACCCTGTCCCAAAACAAAACGACTGTGACAGTGACAGTTTTTAAGTTCTACTTCATACTATTATGATTTATAAAATCTGCAACAAGCAAGGGCTGATATATTTTAAACTCATTTCTCTGCCTAGTTAAATTTTAAGACATTTTATTTGTATCGATCCTTAATTACAATGTTGGAGATATGGATTTATATAAGTAGTACTGTATCTCTGAATGCTAATTTTACTCTTTCTAATTATTTCCTTTGCTGGAAAGAAAACCAACTACCTATGAGCTTTGGGAGCAGAAAAGAGAGCAAGCAGGCTGGGAACCTGGGCTGACATGATGACAAGGGAAGGACAAGACATTAATAGTGTAAGCTCTGAAATCCCCAGTCCAATTCTCAAGAAAATAAGTGACTTTAAAGGTATGACTAACTTAAAATTAAAAATGAAAACCCATGTTCAAGGGCCAGCCTTGATAGATGTTTACCTCCAATGCCAAGGCAGTCTTGTCATAAGCACAGGGTACTCTCTTCTGGATTGCTTTTGCAAAGACAGGTCCATTCTGTGTGGATGGCAAAGGGTTGACCGCTGCCCCAGAAGTACTGGCAACTGCAGGTAGAGGAGTTGTGGTCTGGGGTTGAGCATATGCATGAGCAGGTTCTGGGATGCCGTAACTGTTACAATTCCTATTTCCGTGCTTTCCGTGTGGCGAAGACCTCACAAGCTTTTCAACATAAGGAACAGGAATCATCCCAACCCGGCCATCCTTGTTCCGGGCACTCCACCATTGTTCTTCAGGCTTTTCTATTATCACTAGAATCTCGCCCTTTTTAAAGGGGAGGTCTTCAGCATCATTCCCAGGAAAGTCATAGAGAGTCCGTACATATTCAACATTTTCTTCTGCTGCAGACAAGTTGGGTGCTGAGACAGAACCCATTGGTGGGCTTGGATACCTTAAGAGAGAAACAGAATTATTCTGAAGAAAAGTCTTATCTTATTCTATATTGGTATCTGTCAAAAATCTATTAACTACCTTCCTCTATAATAAACTGTTCCTTCATTATAGTCTCAGTAATTAAAAATGTTTTGTCATTGTACATTCTGGTTGTACTTTCTATAGTCTATAACATTATCTTCTCTATAGTCTACAACAAAAACTTAAAAATACTTAAATATGTCATGTGTGTACACAGATACATGCACCATCACCCACAATGTGTTTCGGAGGTTTTGTTTTCAGATAATTGATCTGAATTAATTTAACTCTTAAGTTCTGTTGCTGACTTCTTTTGTTACAGCCATCACAGATACTTTCCTCAAACTCTTCATTGATGGCTCACATCCTGCATAGTTCCCTAATTACAACAGACACAAACGATGAAAATCATGGCCAGTTAATTGGCTCAGTGGTACAACCTTTACTGTGTAAACCTTATGACCTGAGTTTGAACTCCAAAATCAATGTAAATGGTAGCAAGAACAAACTCCATAAAGTTATCCTCTGATCACATGCACGTCTGTACCCTCCTCCCCTAACTTATAAACAAACACCAGAAAAATAAGCCAAGTGTATAATAAGATGGGGAGGGGACTGAGTGTGGAGGCACACATCTTTAAACCAGCCCTAGAAAGGCAGAGACAGGCAGACCTCTATGATCTATATAGCAAGTTCCAGGCCATTCAGCCAGAGCTGCATGTGAGACCCTGCCTCAAAAAGAAAAAGAGTGAGAAAAGGAGAGGAAGAGAGAGTGCTTACCTAGTATGTACAAGGCCCTGAATTTGAGCTGTCACTAAGAAATGAAAACAAAATCCAAACCAGATAAATTCTATTTTAATGCAAGTTTTGAAAATTCAAGTTGAACTACTCTCTAAACAGTTCTCCACTGTTCTTTTCTTCAAAGAAAACAAACTATCTTTTTTCATTTTACACACCAATTCCCAGTTCCTCCCCTCCTCTCATTTCCTCCACCTTCCACCTCCCATCCACTCCTCAGAGAGGGTAAGGCACATTGCTTTGGGGAAGGTCCAAGGCCCTCCCTACTTTATCTAGGCTGAGCAAGGTATCTATGCAGAGAATAGGTTCCCAAAAAGCCAGTACAAGCAGTAGGAAGAAATCTTGGTGCCACTGCCAGTGGTCCTGCAGTCTGCCCCAGCCATGCAACTGTCACCCACATTCAGAGGGTTCAGTTTGGTCCTATCTGGTTCCTTCCCTGTCCGGCAGGAGTTGGTGAGCTCCCATTAGCTCAGGTAGACTGTTTCAGTGGGTGTCCCCATCATGGTCTTGACCTCTTTGTTCATATTCTCACTCCTCCCACTCTTCAACTGGACTTTAGGAGCTTAGCCCAGTGCTTCACTGTGGGTCTCTGCCTGTTTCCATTGGTTGCTGGATGAAGGTTCTATGGTGACATTTAAGATATTCATCAAGGGGCTAGAGAGATGGCTCAGTGATTAAGAGCTCTGACTGCTCTTCCAGAGGACCAGGGTTCGATTCCCAGCACCCACATGGCAGCTCACAACTGTCTGTGACTCTAGTTCCACGGGATCCAACACCCTCACACAGACATATATGAAGGCAAAACACCAATGCATATGAAATAAATAAATTAAAAAAAAAGATATTCATCAATCTGACTAGAGGACACCCTCTCCACTACTGCCTAGGGTCTTAGCTGAGGTCATCCCTGTGAATTCCTGGGAATTTCTCTAGTGCCAGGTTTCTTGCTAGCCCCATAAAGGCCCCCTCAATCAGCACATCTCTTTCCTTGCTCTCCGTCTCAACTATCCAATTCCCTCAAGTTCTCCTCCCTGCTCCCCTTCCCCCCTCCCTTCTCCCACTACCCCCAATGCTCCCAATTTTGTCAGGAGATCTTGTCTATTTTCCCTTCCCAGGTGGATCTATAAGTTTTTCTTAGGGTTCACCTTGTTACTTAGCTTCTCTAGGGTCACTCAACTGTTCTTTTGTTTGAACTGTTTTAAGGAAGTTTTACTGGAAAAACAAAACAAAGAACAATAAGAAAGAAAAATGGGATGGAGTGATGTGGAATTCTCCTCTGTATGCTGTGAATATGTTTTATAAATTTAATAAAGTTTAATAAATAAAGAAGCTGCTTTGGGTCTATAGCAGGACACAATATAGGCAGGCAGGAAATCTGATATATATATAGAGAGAAGGCAGAGTAAAAGAGACACCACATAGCTGCTGCAGGAGACAGATGCCAGACGGAACCTTATGGGTAAGCCACATTAATGTGGTGATACACAGATTAATAAAAATGGGTTAATTTAAGATATAAGAGTTATCCACAAAATCCCAGCAAAATTCTTCAAAGACCTCGAAAGAACAGAACTCAACTTCACATGGAAAAGCAAAAAACCCAGGATAACCAAAAGAATCCTGTACAATGAAAGAACTTCTGGAGGCATCACAATCCCTGACTTCAAACTCTACTACAGAGCTACAGTACTGAAAACAGCCTGGTATTGGTATAAGAACAGACAGGAGGACTAAATAGAACCCCAGCAGCACAGACATTGAGAGAAACAATAAATGGGACCTCCTGAAACTGAAAAGCTTCTGTAGAGCAAAGGACACGGTCAACAAGACAAAACGACAGCCTACAGAATGGGAAAAGATCTTCACTAACCCCACATCAGACAGAGGTCTGATCTCCAAAATATTCTCCAAAAGAACTCAAGAAATTGGTATCAAAAGATACCAATAAAAAAATGATCAATACTCCAATAAAAAAATGGAGTACAGACCTAAACAGAGAACTCTCAACAGAGGAATCTAAAATGGCTGAAAGACACTTAAGGAAATGTTCAACATTCTTAGTCATCAGAGAAATGCAAATCAAAACAACTCTGAGATTCCATTCTTATACCTGAAAGAATGGCCAAGATCAAAAACACTGATGACAACTTATGCTGGAGAGGTTGTGGGGAAAAGGGAACACTTCTGCATTGCTGGTGGGAATGCAAGCTGGTACAGCCCCTTTGGATGTCAGTGTGGCGATTTCTCAGAAAATTAGGAAACAACCTTCCTCAAGACCCAGTGATACCACTTTTGGGTATATATCCAAAGGATGCTCAATCGTGCCACAAGGACATGTGCTCAACTATGTTCATAGCAGCATTGTTTGTCATAGCCAGAACCTGGAAGCAACCTAAATGCCCCTCAACCGAAGAACGGATAAGGAAAATATGGTACATTTACACCATGGAGTACTACAAGGCAGAAAAAAATAATGACATCTTGAATTTTGCAGGAAAATGGATGGAGCTAGAAAACATTATTTTAAGTGAGGTAACCCAGACACAGAAAGACAATTATCACATGTACTCACTCATAGGTGGTTTTTAAACATAAAGCAAAGAAAGCCAGCCTACAAACCACAATCCCAGAGAACTTAAGACAACAATGAGGACACTAAGAGAGACTTACATTGATATAATCTACATGGGAAGTAGAAAGTAGAAAAAGACAAGATCTCTTGAGTAAATTGGAGCATGGGGACCTTGAGAGAGGATTGAAGTGGGGAGGGGAGAGGCAGGGAGGGCAGCAGAGAAAAATGTAGAGCTCAAGAAATATCAATAAAAAATGTAAAAAAAAAAAAAAGCAAGCAGAAAAAGACAAGATATCCTGTGTAAACTGGGAGCATGGGGACCTTGGGAGAGGGTTGAAGGGGGAGGAGAGAGGCAGAGAGGGGATCAGTAAAAAATGTAGAGCTCAATAAATATCAATAAAAAAAGTTATCCAGAAATATGCCTAAGCTATTGGGCCAAGCAGTGTTGTAATTAATATATAGTTTCTGTGTGGCTATTTCGGGTCTGGGAAGGAACAAGCAGTCTCTGCCTACAGAGTAGCATGCCAGCGTGGCCCAGCTACATCCACATAAAATCTGAGAGAGCTTGGGAAGGAATTCTAAAGACAACAACAACAACAACAAAAAACAGTTAAGCACGGCTTCTTGGTAGCAGCATTTTCTCCAGTGGGTTCTGTTTGCTAGACACAAACAGAGGCACAAGTCATTTAAGATAAGGCTTCCTGACTCAGTGGTAGCAGCAAAAGCTGTGCAGCTCCTTTAAGAAGACTTTCTGGTTCATGCTAGTTGCACAAGCAGCTCTGGCTCTTTCAGGAAGCTAAGCACTTGAATGGGGTCTGTGGGCAGCATGCTATAAGTTACTTGGTGGCAGCGGGGTCAACTGCTTACCAAAGCTGAGGTGGAGAGCATAGCTCCCTCCCTGCAGTCCCAGAGCTGATGGTGAACTACCTCCACCATGTTAAAGGGCCAAGAGAGGGCCACAGCGACCATACTGCTTACCATTTTAAAATATTCTTTGTCAGAAAAGAATTTCAGATATACAACAGGACAGATTCAGACATAAAAGACCTCTAAAAGGGACACAATGTGTTTAAAAACATATATAGGCTTGGAAGAGAGAGGAAAAAGAGTATAGATAGTTATAAGAGTACAGACAGTCATAGATTAAAGGAGTAAAGATAATAAAATAAATATTAAACTTGTGGATTCCTTACTGGCTAATATGGTTTGATCAAACAAGACCCCCTAAAGCAATGGCCCAGATCGTCTAACAACCGTGACATCTTCAGGATGCTGGCTGAGATGGACCTACCATACAGAATACCCCACAAAAGATCTGATTAATAATGCCCCCAATCAGCAGAAAGTAGTCTAGAAACAACACCCAAATTCCCAAAATGATTGTTTATAAATGTTTGTTTACATTTAAAGGGGGATATGCTATAGAGATGAATCCTTTGCATTGGTATGGATCTTGGTTTTTTGATACAAATTTAAGGTCAATTTTGTTATATATATTTCTGTTCTTGTTTGAGGTATTGTTTGTGCAATTCATTTAAAAATGTAATGTATAATTAAGTACAGGTTAATAGATAGTCATCTATAATAGTCAAGCTTGTAGTCATGTTAGTTAGGTTTTCTAGATGTACAGATCTCTATTTCAGATGGATAGTTATTCTTCAAAGCTTTCAAAGGCTAACAGAATATGGCATTTAAAAATGTTTAAGAACTTAGGACTTTTCATGACAATGAGACACATCTGCTCCTGGCAGCACCAATCTACTCCAAGAGGATGATGGGCATCAAAGAGGCTCCTTATGAAGTTAACTAGCCATTTGGGCAAGAAACTGCTTTTGCCTGGACTGCTTGATGGCATGCTGTTTGAACTGGACATGCAGGAGCTACAGAAAAATGACTGCTAAACTTGCTTAAAGGTGAGACGATCCTTCAGGGTTCCTGCTTCATGAAGTCTGCCAAGATTCTGCAGAATACAGAAAAAGTGACTGACAAACTGCTAATAGAGGTAAAACAGTCTTTCAAATTTAGTGCTTCATGGAAAAGTCTGCTGGATACTATGGACCTGTAGGCTAAAAATGAATGCTCCAATGTTACAGAAGAACTTTGGGTGACTGCCTACGCAGCAAGATGTCTCTGTCAATTCTAGAGTTTTGGAAGTTGCTTACAATGCACTTCTTGTTAAGTACTATTATATCCTTCTGGGGTCATCTATTTGAAGAATAGATATAGTTTTCCTTAGTTATGATAAAAGGTAAAGTAGATATAAATATTGTAACTCTAATTCTTGTTTGATACTTGTTTTGTTATATGTAATTTTACTATGTTAAAATTAAAACCTTTCTTTTTATTTAGACAGAAAAGGGGAGGTGATATGGGATTCCTCTCTGTAAGCTGTGAATATGTTTTATTACCATTGGTTAATAAAAGAAGCTGCTTTGGGCTTATAGTAGGGCACAATATAGCCAGGCAGGAAATCTGATACAGAGAAAGAGTAGGTGGAGTAAAAGAGCACCATGTAGCTACTGCACAATACACAGAATTAAAAGAAATGGGTTACTTTAAGATATAAGAGTTATCCAGAAATATACCTAAGGTATTGGCCAAGCAGTGTTGTAATTAATACAGCTTCTGTGTGATTATTTCAGTTCTGGGCAGCTGGGAACAAACAAGAAGCCTCCGCTCTATAGTGGAGAGATGGCCATTAAAGTGGTTATGACACACGGACAAACAAGAGTTCACACTTCTAGCGCCTAGCACGGCCTGAAGTACCTGTAAGGTCAGCACAGGGGAGGTGGAGATCCCATGGCCTAGTACATCAGGGAGTACAGGCTTGGTAAGATACTCAGTCTCAAAAAGGAAGGTAGAGGCACCAGGGAAGTTACTCAATGAGGCAAAGGTGTTGGCTGTTCAAGCTTGCCTATATGCCTTTGATGCCTGCGACCCTCGTCAAAAGCTGGATGTGGTGGCATGAATCTATAACCCCAGCACTCCTACAGTGTGTTATAAGGAGAGGGCTACTTGTTCTTCCCAGCCACCTGGCTAAGTTAGCCCCCGAAATAACCACACAGAAACTGTATTCATTAAAACACTGCTTGGCCCATTAGCTCTAGTTTCTTATTGGCTAATTCTTACATCTTAAATTAACCCATTTTTATTAATCTGTGTATCGCCACGTGACTGTGGCTTACCGGCAAGATTCTAACCGGCGTCCTTCTCAGGCAGAAGATCCATGGTGTCTCTCACTTTACCCTTCTTTCCAGCATTCAGTTCTGTCTTCTCCGCCTACCTAAGTTCTGCCCTATCAGGCAGGGCTTCTCTGTGTAGCCCTGGTTGTCCTGGAACTAGCTCTGTAGACCAGACTGGCCTCCAATTCAGTGATCTGCCTGCCTCTGCCTCCTGAATGCTGGAATTAAAGGTATACGCCACCACCACTCCTTGTTTTTTATCAATCAAAAGCAAATAGCTTAATACCAATCCACCTAGAAATGGACAGTGGGGGCAGTATAACAAAGAGTTATTATTTATTCATAGAAAACAGTTTAACAAGCTTTTTGTTTATTTTAAAGGTTTATTTCTTATGTTTAATTATGTACATATGTATATGTACACATGAATCCAAGTGTCTGGGGAGCAAGGACATCAGATGCTGTGGGGCTTAAGTTACTGTGAGATGCCTCACATGTGTCCTGGGAACCACACTTTGTGCAGGAGAATTGTCTGTATTCTATCAATCATGATTTAAATAAATGCTGATTGGCCATTAGCCAGACAGGAAGTAGAGGCAGGGCGATGAGAACAGGAGAATTCTGGGAAGCAGGAAGCTCTCTCAAGATTCCTGCCTAGACCACCGAAGAAGCAGGATGTGACCTGCCCCGCTGAAAAAGGTACTGAGCCATGTGGCTAACATAGATAAGAATAATGGGCTATATAAGTTATAAGAGCTAATACGAAGCCTGAGCTAATGGGCCAATCTGTTTATAATCTTCTGGAGACCTCTGTGTGATTTTCTCTGGGACTAAATAGCTGGGGGGACCAGGCGGGACAGAAACCCCAACACGCAGCCTGGCCCTCATGTTACACACACTCAAGACTTTTGGAAGAACAGTTGGTGCTTTTAACTGAGGAAGCATGTCTGAAGCCCCAAACTTTTTTTTTCTTAAAAGATTTATCTTATATGTATGAGTATTTTGCCTGTATGTGTGTATGTGCACTTGTATGCCTAGTACCTTCATAGGCCAGGAATCAGATCCCCTGCAACCTGAGTTATAGATGATTATGGGCTATCATGTGGGTGTTGGGAATTGAACACAAATACTCTAAAACACTGAGTCAACTCCTCAGCCCTAAGGACTTTCTTTGTAAAGATGGTCTTACTATGTATAGCCCAGGCTAGCCTTTAACTTACAGTTCTACTGCTTCCATTTCCCAAACGCTGCAACTGCAAGTATAAACCATCAAGCTTGTGGTCTGTGGTCTTGGTGACATGACTTAAAAACTACAATAATCCAAAGGCACAAATTTTGACACTTACATTTTATAGATAAGAAAGGCAAAAACATAGGGTGTAGACATCCACCCAGAAAATCTGTGTAAGTCTTCACTCACTGCCTCTGAGCTAAATGCCTCAAAACAAACTGTACCTTTCAAATAAAGAATGTATGTCAATGTATCTGAGACAGCAACAATTGCTGAAAGGCAAACTCTTGTGTGGTATGCACATATGCCTTAAAAGCATATCCTTGTTCCTATTTCAAGAAGCACAGAGATTCTATTCCATGTTTGGTGTATACCATACAGTTCTATTTCAGCTCTCATCCAAGGGTGTTTATTATAGTATCTGTATAGTTTTAAACATTTAAACAGTCAAAGCCAATCTGATCTACATAGTGAATTCCAGGACAGCCAAAGCTACATAGAGAGATCCTGTCCCAAAAATAAATGAACAAACAACGTTAACTCCAAACAAACAAATGAGGGCACCATCACACCTTGATTGTAGACCCAAAACAATAAAATCTATGTACCAGATCATACTAAGCATTTATGAGACCAAAACTATGAATAAAACCAACTTTTTGTTTTTGAAAGACCATAATTTAGACAGAAAACTGGAATAAAACGATAAAACCAAGCACAAAGCATAAGTATTGTGTCAGGGCAGGAGATGATAGAATTCAAGAGCATTCCATACAAAGAATGAATTTTGAAAAGTCAGAATAAGGCCTTATTCTGTGTTTTAAATGTGACATGCCCCCATAAGCGCGTGTGTTTCTACACGTGGTCCCCAGGTGACTGCACTATTGGAACCTGGGAGGAGAAGCCCCAAGGAGGAAGCACATCCTCAGGCTCACACCCCGTCTACTCCCTGTCTACTACCTGTGAGGCTATGTGGGCATCTCTCTGCATCAAGACCCAGTACTATGCTTTCCCAGCCATGGTCACTGTATCCCCTTCCTTCTTAAACTGTGAGCTGAAATAAACTTCTCCTCCCCCAAGCTGCTCCTTGTCAGATATCTAGTCACAGAAATGGGAAAGCAATGCATACAGATGTAAAGTCAAAGAACAAAATACAAAAATTAGCCCTTCCAAAAATTTGCTTAAGGTGGGTTAGTAGACCACAACTCCTCACTCTCCAAAAGCACACCATTGGCTCCCAAAACAGAAGCTCTGCTGAAGGCCATCTAGAAGAGAGCAAACGTCTGTGAAGTACTAGGTAGATTAATTATACAGACTTTGGGGTCTGCAGGCTACAAATGGTTTTTATTTTTTAATGCTGGGCATAGTGGCACTATTTTTAAAATTACTGTTATTTTATTTGTATGTATATGTCATAATATGTGTGGTATATACATGTGAGTGTGTGGGTTCATGCACCTATGTGTGCCTATGAAAAGGCCAGAGCAAGCAAGACATTAGGTGTCTCCCCCTTGAGACAGGGTCTCTCAGTAAACTAGAAGGTCACCATTCTCTTGCTAGGCTACCAGGACAGCAAGCTTTCTAGTACCTACCTGTTCACTGCCACCCAAATGCTGGGATTACAGGCACATAACAGCTATACCTTTTTTTTTTTTTTTTGGACAAGGTCTCATTATTTTGTTATGTAGTTCTGGCTGTCCTGGAACTTGCTATGTGGACCAGGCTAGAACTCACAGAGATCTGCCTGCTTTTGATTCCCAGGTACTGGGATTAATGGTGTATATCACCATGACTGGCCATGCCCAGATTTTTATATGAGGGATTTGAATTCAAGTCCTCATGCTTTCAGAGCAAGGGCTCTATCTAGTGAACTTAGGAGTTTGTACTAATTACTGTCTGTTGTGTGATAAAGCACCATGACCAAGAACAATTTACAGGCGATGGAGTAATAGCTCAGGTTAAGAAAAGCTGATCTTTCAGAATTTGACTTCAGTTCCCAGCACTCAGACGGCAGCTCGCAACTGGCTATAAGTCCAGTTCCAAGGAATCCAAATCCTCTGCTGGCCGAGTACCAGGCATACATATAATGCACATACATACATGCAGGCAAAACTTAACACATAAATAAATCTTAACAAAATCAAACAAAAAGAACAACTTATCGGTTATTTGAGTTATTTCAGAGCATTAGAGACCATAATGGCAGGAGAGGCAGAGTATCAGGTGGCCAGAGTAAGAAAGTGAGAAATATAACTCAACTGCACACAGGAAGCAGAGACTGGAAGCAAGAAGCAGGGCAGTACTACAAATCATCAAAGCCCAACCCTATGGCCTACTTCCTTTATTAAACCAGTACCTCCCTAAGTAACTGTTAGTTACTTTTCTGTTGTATAATATTACACCAGGACCAAGAGCAACCTCCCTAAGGAGCACTACCAACTAGACACTGAGTTTTCAAATGCATAAGCCCATGGGGTACATTTCTCACTTAAACCACAATAGTAGCCATCTTTCCCTTTTCTTGAGACAGGATCTTTACTCTGCAGTCCAGGCTGGCCGCAAATTAGTGGAGGATTCTCCTGGCTCAGCTTTCACAGAACTGGGATTACAGGCATGTGTCTATTCTGCCTGCTCTAGGTAACAACCTCTTCGTAGTGTTCATCTTCCAATTCTAAGCTGAGGGCTAAACCCTGTACCTCACTCATGCGAGGCAACAAGTACTCTACCACTGAAACCCATGTCCATTTATCATTTTTTTAAAAATTAACAACTTTTGCTGCTGGGCCAAAAACTGAACTCAGGGCTTCTCTTATCTAAGCACATGTGCAGACAGATATACACCCAGTCTCCACTCGGTGGCATCATTAAGTCCTCTTCCCTTCTCTGTGTTGGTATTTTATTCAGGCCAATAGTAATAGCACACCACCTCTGTGAATAATTCCTCTAGCTATGCATATCCCTGCTCTGCCTGGTTATCTGAACAAACCTAAGTTTAAGGTTCTTAAATTATTCAGTCCCTACCTTCTTCGCAATAAAGCCATCAGACCAACAACACTTCACTCTTTGCAAGTTCAACAAACCCAAGTTCCCTTCAGTCAGGTGAGATGGCTAAGTAGGTACAAGTACTTGTGCCTAAACCTGACCACTGGAATCTGATCCCACAGTGAAAAGAAGCAATTCCTTAAAATTGTCCTTTGACCTCCACACATACACATATCACACTCACACAGACACATATACACAGACACACACACTAATAGATTCTTGGAGGCTAGAGAAATGAATCGGCTTAAAAGCACTTGCTGCTCTCGCAAAGGGTCCAGGTTTGATAGCCAGCACCCATACCGGATCTAATCTGTACTCCAATTCCCATAAACCTTAGGATTTCTGGGATTTTTTTCCCCTCTTTTTATGTATTTAATATATTAAAAAGGAACATAGTATAAACGCTGTGGTATAAAGAGGATCCACATTTTTCACAGAATTCTTAAAAACGATTTTACAGTGAACAAGGATTTCTGTTGATGTGATAAAACACTATGACCAAAAGCAACTTGGGGAGGAAAAGGGTTTATTTCAGTTTGCAGTCCCACAACACATGCCCACATAAATACGGGCACAAATAAAAACAATAAAAGATTCATTTATGTGCATGTGTGTTTTCCCTGCATACATGTTCATGTACCACGTGTATGCAGAGTCTGCAGAGGGCAGAGGAGAGCATCAGATCCCCTGGAACTGGAGTTACAGATGGTTCTGAGCTAAGAGCACTGGCTAGTCTTCAGAGATTTCCAGCACCCACATGGTGGCTCCTAACTGTCTGTAATTCCAGTTCCAGGGCTAACACCCTCTTCTGGCTGCCACAGGCACTGCATGAACATGATGCACTGGCAATACATGCAGACAAGATACTCATACACATAAAGTAATTTTTAAATTAATAAATATATAATTTTTGAAGGGAGTTTTGGCTAGCATGGTGGGACATGCCATTAATCCCTGCACTTTGGAGAAAGAGGCAGACAGACCCCAGTGAGTTTGAACCTAGACAGGGATAAGAGACCCTGCCTCAAAAAGATACAAAAATAGTTTTAAAATGAGTCTGAACATATGCTAGGCATGGGTGGATAATGCTGCTCCCAGAAAACATGGACTATTAAATGAAAATCTCAGTGCCAGGGGTGGACTCCTTGTGAGCTACTGGTCTAGGCCTATGAGGCACCCCAACAAACACAGGCTATTGCCGGTGTTAACTATTACTTTCCACAGATAGATGGTAATCTTATTGCTGAAGGTACATTTTCATTGTAGTAAACAGAAAAATCAAGCTGAAACGGATCTGAAAATTTCTCTCCTGGTTGTTACAGCAGTGAACTCAGTAAGCTTCAACACCTACATTCTAGGCAGAATGTGCCCACTAAATAGTTAAATAGTGGCATGAAGATTAATACAGAGACTCAGAACTGGTCTAAGTACAGAGAATAAGTGACTATTGAGCACTCAATAGGACATTAAATCAACCCCCTCCCAAATAAGGCTCAGAGAACACCATGGAAGAGGGGTCGTAGAAGAACACAAGAGTTGGGAGAAGGATGCTGTGAAATGCTGTCTTCTGAGCATGACATGATCAATGCACTCATGAACTCCCAGCAGCTGTGGTCACCTGCACATAATCAAGTCAACAAAAATCAGTCAGTATTCCAATGCAGCACTACTGGACTCAGTGTATTACAAAAAATAAAAACAAAGAGAGGATATGAAGAGGGAAGGGGGAAGTGTTGGGAGACACTCAGGAGAATGGGGGAAAGTTGGAGGTGAACATGATCAAGATACATTGTTTACATGTATAAAATTGTTGAAAAATAGATTGTACTTTTTAAAGCAAGGTAAGATGGCTATTCTTGACTACATCTGGAATTTACAATCCAAGCAACTGGATATACCTGTAAAAAAATTTTCAACTGATTTCTAAAATCATTTGAAGTGGGAAGATCCACCTTTAATCTGGGCCACACCTTCTGGCAGCCTATATTCTGGGCCACACCTTCTGGTGCAGCCTGAATGAGGCCGTGGAAGAAGAAAGCTTGCTATCTTAGCCTGCCCGTTCTCACTCTTACTGGCAAGGCCATTCCTTCACTGGCATTAGAGTCTAACCCTTTGGTATTCTTGCGTTTATTGAAGACCAGCTGAGACTTCCAGCTTTGTGGACTGAACTACTGGATTACTGGACCTTCCATTCACAGCCATTGTTGGACTAGTTGGACAATAGTATATATATTCATTCTATCAGTTCTGTTCCTTTAGAGACTCCTAACTAATACAGACTTTGGTACCAAGAGTGGTTCAGTACAAAAGTATGAGGGTGGATTTTTTTAAGTATCTGGAATAGGTTTTCCTATTTGCTGACACCTAGTTTCTGAAGCCTGTCCTAGAAGCTTGGAGTATTGAAAGCCATGGTGTGAATTATATTACAAACTGCAGGAGACAAATGCATCTGATTATCCTGAGTCACCAACTGTGAGAGGCAATGGACTGTATATAAAACTTGTGACAGTTTGTGGGAAAGAAAGGAAAATTATGACACTAATGGTTGTTCCTAGCATCTCTGCATAAATCAGCAAAGGAAAAGAATGAGCTTTGAGGTAAAAGTGAAGGACAATAAAGAACACAGTGATAAAACTGATCAGATCCAGATGTGCATTTAAATCGAAAGCAGTGGTTCTCAACCTGTGGGTCATGACCTCTGGTATGAAATGACCCTGTTGCACAGGGGTTGCATATCGGATATCCTGCATATCTGATAAATTTACATTATAATTCATAACAGCAGCAAAATTACAAAGTAACAACAAAAATAATTTTAAGTTTGGGAGGTCACCACAACGTAAGGAACTGTATTAAAGGGGTCACAGAATTGGAATGTTGAGAACTACTGATCTAAAGGTTTCAAAGTATGCTCTGGAAGAGAATCTTCTCTCCAGCAGCCACAGAGCTCAAGTTGCTCTGTGGAAAATCAAACTGAAGCCCTCATTATAAGGTTGACATAATAACAACTAAATTAAAGTACCAGTCTCAGAAGGTGCTAGCAGGTAAAGTAAGGGCATTAAATGGTAAAGAATGGGATCCTTTATCTTGGGATGGTGATGTGTGGAAAGACCCTACTGAAGCTGTGAACTTGTACCCTCAGATTCTCAAGGGTTTATCTCACCTGAGGAAGCAGTCTCCCCACCCTCAGCAGATGTACTCCCACCCCCACCCCCAGAAATACTGCCTTTTCTACCTTTGAGTGAGGAAATTAATCCTTCACTGTCTGCTAAACAGCAGTGACTTTCTCTGAAGGAAATGTTAGGCAAGATAATACTGATGTCCCTTAGGGCTCACCCTTTTCCTTGTGCCAGTCCTTAGGGTCAGACTTGCTGCTGATCAGTAAGATAAATTAAATGCAATAGATTTAATGGGGTCTCAAAGTAGCAGGGGCCAGGTGGCAGCATTGAATCACTAAGGCAAGGTGATCATAGTCCCTGTAATAGACAGCATAGACAAAGCAATATCCATAATGGCCTAACCCATAATGAACAACACAGGCAAAGTCATTCTTATGATGGCATTGGCTCCTATGGACCTTTGGTACTGGCTAATAAAACATGGTGTTTCCAGGCATGAAATAGATAAGAAGCTCTGGACAATCAAGCTTAGGCAGTGAAGGAAACCACCGAAAACAGATGTAATTGAATGAGGGGCCATGTTCCAGCCCTAGCAAGCAGCAGAACTCGGCAACTCCAGCCACATGGTTCTGGCTGTAGAGTCAAGGATAGAAGAAAGGGGTTATGGAGTCTACCTCTGTGACTACAGAAAGCTTCTGAAGCCAGGCATGTGCCAGGGATGTTCCTGCATGGAGGCCTAGAGAGGCCATTTCACAAAGCTGTGAAGGTGAAGCCTGGATTGTCTTGGAGATCCCAACATGTTGGAGATGCCAGAGCTGTGGGATACCTGTCAAGGAAAGCTGCTAACAGGAAGTGGAACCAGCCTAACAGAAGTGTGTTGCAGTTAACAAAGCTGAAAGGAGTTGGAGATCTGAAGAGTATTTTGACATCAGACATGGAAGGGCAGAGCTTGTCCAACTGCTTTTCAGTCTTGCTTTGGTGCAGTATTTACTCACTATCCTCCCTTTCCTCCATTCTGGAACAATGTGTATCCTGTTGGAAGTATAAAATCTGCTTTTTGATTTTTATTTTACAGGGGATTACAGTTAAGAGATTGCATGAGTCTCAGAAGAGACTTAGGACTTTTATAGACTATGAGTACTTTTAAAGTTGGACTTAACGTATTTCTGAATTATGATATGGCTACAAGCCTATGGGGAACAGGGAATAGAACGTAGTAGTTTGAAAGAAAATGGTCCCCACAGGCTCACTGAGAGTGGCACGATTAGGGGGTATGATCTTGCTGGAGTAGGTGTGACTTTGTTGGAAGAAGTGTGTCACTGGGGATGAGCTTTGAGGTCTCTGAAGCTCAAACTAGGCCAAACTGCACTCAGTCTCCTCCTCTGCCTGCTGATCCATATATAGAATCTCGGCTCCTTCTCCAGCACCATGTCAGCCCCCATGCAGCCATGATTCCCATCATGATGATAATGAACTAAACTTCTGAACCTGTGAGGCAACATCAATTAAATGTTTTCCTTTATAAGAGTTGCCATGGTCATGGTGTCTTTTCACAGAACAAAATCCTAAGACAGAAGTTCACTGCATGTTTGCTTGATCTGTATAAGCAGAAAAAAAAATCCTTCGACAAATGAATATTAGATCGGATCATGGAAAAAGGGAATCTTAATCACAGTTCATGAACCAATTTCCAGACTTGAGCCAGAACAAACGAATAAAGGGACAATCAGGTTCCCCTAGGGAAGGACTTGGATAAAATATAAAAGAGTTACTGTTAGTCTTCCTACAGTCCTTCCCCAAATGGACCTACACTGGGGGAAAGAAAACAATCAGACTGGGGCTGGAGAGATGGCTCAGTGGTTAAGAGCACTGCCTGCTCTTCCAAAGGTCCTGAGTTCAATTCCCAGCAACCACATGGTG
Source organism: Ondatra zibethicus (assembly GCA_004026605.1). NCBI lineage: Eukaryota > Metazoa > Chordata > Mammalia > Rodentia > Cricetidae > Ondatra > Ondatra zibethicus. Next base: position 1,659 of record PVIU01014918.1, on the reverse strand, counting down.
GCTCACAACCATCTGTAATGAGATCTGGTGCCCTCTTCTGGCCTGCAGGCATACATGCAGACAGAATACCGAGAATACTGTATACATAATAAAAAAGAAAACAATCAGACTGATCCGGGGTCAGTCTGACGCTGATTTTGGTAGACCCCAAGAAACATTGTGGCCCTCCATTTAATGTAGGGGCGTATGGAGTTTTGGCTGAAGTCTGGCTCACAGAACTCATCCTGTGGTTATTAACCCAGTCCCAAAATATATAATTGGGATAGATATACTTAGAAGTCACTGGCAGAATTCTCACACTGGCTCCCTGACCTGTGGAATGAGGGCTATTATGGTTGGAAAGGCTGCATGGAAACATCTAGAGTTGCCTCTGCAAAGGAAAATAGTAATCAAAAACAGTATCACATCCCTGGAGGAATTACAGAAATTAGTGTCACTGTCAAGGACTTGAAAAGATGCAGGCATGGTGCAGGTCCTCACCACATCTCCCTTTAACTCTCCTATCTGGCCAGTGCAGAAGACTGATGGATTGTGAAGAATGACTGTTGACTATAAAAAACTCTATTAAGGAGTGACCCCAACTGCAACTGCTGTACCAGATGTGGTGTCCTTACTTGAGTGGATTAATACATCTCCTGGTACATGATATGCAGCTATGGATCTAAGGACCACCAGAAGCAATCTGCTTTCAGTTGGCAAGGACAGCAATATACATTTACAGTTTTTATTAGAATAAATATTAACTCTGCAGCCTTGTGTCATTTCATTTGAAGGGATCCCTTCAACAAAATATCACACTGGTTTACTGTATTGACAACACTATGTTCATTGGACCAAGCGAGCAAGAGATTTAGAATTCTTATTAACATATATGTACATCAGATGAGAAATAAATCCAACCAAAATTCAAGGGCCTTCTACCTCAGTGAAATTCTTAGAGTCCAGTGGTGTGGGGCATGCAGAGATATTCCTTCCAAGGTGGAGGATAAGTTATTGCACCTGGCCCCTGACATCACTAAGAATGAAGCACAATGTTTAGTGGGCCCATTTGGATCCTGGAGACAGAACATTCCTCACTTGGGTGTGGTATACCAGCCCATACACCAAGTGACTCAGAAAGCTGCTAGATTTGTGTGGGGCCTGAACAGAGGCTTTTCAGTGGGTCCAGGCTGCTGTGCAGGCTGCTCCACCACTTGGGCCATATGATTCAGCAGACCCCTTTGGTACTTGAGGTAGCAGTGGCAGATAGGGATGTTGTTTTGAGCCTTTGGCAGGTCCCTGGAGGTGAACCACAGAGGAGACCTTAGGGATTAGGGAGCAAAGCCCTACCATCATCTGCAGACAACTACTCTCTACCTTTGAGTGACAGCTCTTGGCTGCTATTGGGCCTTAGTGGAAACTGAACCTTTGACAATGGGACACCAAGTTACCATGCAACCTGAGCTGCTCATTGTGATCTAGGTATCATCTGACCCATCAAGCCATAAAGAAGGACGCGCACAGCAGCACTCTATGGCAAACAAACTGAAGTGATATAGATGTGATCAGGCCCAGGCAGGTCCTGAAGACACAAGGAAGTTGCATGAAGAAGTTGCCCAAATGCCTATGTTTTCTACGCCAGCTACAATGCTGTCTGCTTCCAAGCATGCACCTGTAGCC
>PVIU01014917.1:0-50157 GCA_004026605.1 Ondatra zibethicus | reverse complement strand
CACCTTGGGGGCTCAATCCATTGCTCTGATGTGAATGTGGGTCTCTGTCTCTATCTCCATCCATCAGATGAAATTTCTATAATGGTAATCAAGATAATCATCAATGTGACTATGGTACAAGGCTAGTTCTGGCACCCTCTCCTCTGCTGCCTGAATACCTAGCTGGGGACATGCCCGTGGACACCTGGGATCCCCAGGGTTACATTCTTGTATAAAAATGATTAATATCGTGAAACTTCAGACAGAAAGAATGGTATTAGATCTCTGTCTCTATCTCCATCCATCGGACGAAATTTCTATAATGGTAATCAAGATAATCATCAATGTGACTATGGTACAATGCTAGTTCTGGCACCCTCTCCTCTGCTGCCTGAATACCTAGCTGGGGACATGCCTGGGAGGGATGGGGGTGGGCCTTGGACTTCCAACAGGGCAGGGCACCATGCTCTCTTTCAAGGAAGAAGGGGGAGGGAGGAGGGGTGGGGGTGTAGTGGGAGGGGACCGGGAGAAGGGGAAGAAAGGTAAAAATTTTATTTCTTTAATTATGTTCTTGAATGGAAAAAATAAAACAAAACAATGTATGGAAAAAAAAAGAATCAGAGAAAAAAAAAGAATGGTATTAGAAAGATGAACTTCCTTTTCTTAAAATAAAGTAGATACAAGAAGATGAATCTTGTGCTCTCTCTGAAATGTGGGAATGGGGAACATGGTCTCAAAGCAGAGAAGATCAGAACACTCATTACGAAAGACTAGAAAGAGGGGAGAAGAGGAGAAATAGTAGGAAATGGCGGCAGGTATGAAATAAAGACATGAGGAATCAGTTTAAATTTAGATCTACAGCACAGTGCTGAGATTTTAGTTGGTAATAGCCTATTGTATATTTTGTGAAAAACTAGAAGGTAACTTAAAAATCTCTGAACATAAAGGGATCATCAGATATAATGCTAATTACCTTGATTCGATACCTATGTATTTATAAATATATAAAACATAATATTGTTCTCAATAATTACGAAAAACACTACATTACTTAAAAATTGTAAAATAAGTATACCATTATATTTTATAATATATCATATATTAAATAAGCAAGAAATTAAATAAATAATACATTAAATTACTGACCATAAGAAGTGAAAACTTTTGTATAAACAAAAACCAAGGCCTGGCTAAGAGAAGGCTACCTGGGCCCTTGTATTTTTTTTTTCATCTGGGTGAGTTCAGTTGTCCCTTGCCAGCCATTCAAGGGTGCTCACACAGTTCCCCTACTCTTAGTATGGGAACGTGGTGACATGGTTCCTTCAGAAGCTTAGTTTCCTGTGACCCACAACACAGTGAGCCTTAACCATTTTTTCTCCTCCTCAGAATAAATGTGTTTAATCCCTAGAGTAGAAGTGAACAACTTAATATGAAAGAATTTGTTCTCTATTAAAGAATATGAAATTACACATGCTGTAGGGTTCAGTGTGACTTCAATGTCTCCGCTTTTGCCTCAGGCAAGAAGGGTTTGCTCGAAGGAACAACAAGATGAAAGGAATGATGCACTGAGAGCACAGAGCATTTGGAAAACCCAAGTTTTGAGTTTGGCTGTCAGGCCCTTTTCACCGAGACCCTTGTTGGAGAAACAACAGTCTTTTTCTCTAGCTAGGGTCTCTATGGCTGTGAAACTTTGGGGGAGGAAGGGTTGATTTGGCTTACACTTCCGCATTTTAGTCCATAATTGAAAAAAGTCAAAACAGAAACCCAATAGGGCAGGAACCTGGAGACCAGAGCAAAGGCCAGGGAGAGGTGTTGCTTACTGGCTTGTTCCTCATGACTTTCTCAACCTGCTTTCTTATAGAACCCACCATCACCTGGGATGGCCCCACTGACAATGGGATGGGTCCTCCTCAATCAATCACTAATTAATAAACTACCCTACAAACTGCCGACAGTTTAATCTTACAGAGGAGGGGTTTCCTTAAATGAGGATTCTTCCTCTCAGATAGCTTTATCTTCTTTCAGAATGACATAAAGTTATTGAGCACACTTCCTTAAAGAATATTTTCTGAATACTAAACATAATTAATGACTTAGTATTTAAAAAACAAAACAGAAAATTTCAGGATTCTTTATGATTTTGTGATATGAATTCATTGTCAACCTGGTCAAGAAGAAAGCATTTTCCTAGGCTAAAGTTTTAATTCATTAAAATGAACAAAAAATTCTAAAATTCTGAAATAACCAGCCCTACTCATCAATATTTTAATTAAGCTGAACTTGTCGTGAAGTGATTGATATGCCTGTTAGCACTGTGGTAAGATACCATATTATCAAGTGAAATACCTATCATACACATAAAGTAGAGATGATCTGGAACTGATATTCTGAAATATCAACACTATAAATTGATGTGAGATTCTCGTGATTTGTACAGGTAAAGACACACGAGAGTAAGGACAGAATGGAATGATGTTGAAATCCAAGTTAGAGAGAAATGTTACATTCAAGCAAAAACTGAAAAATATTTTCAATGGAATCTTTGAAGTCAACACAACTGAACAGTATAATGACAGAAAAAACCAACTCAAGTGAAAGCTTAATTATTTGTTCAAATTTGCTTTGCTAAAATATTAAATACGCTGTTTTCTAGACCTGCAATGGCAACCATTGTCTTAACGGTACCACCTATGAGCATCTATAGTAAGTAGGAAGAAGAAAGTCCCAGGAGGATTCATAAATAAAGGTGGCCACTAGGATAGAAGGATGACAAGAGTTCGGTGATGAAGTTGCTTCTCATTTTCTAAAAGCAGTGGTTGAAGAGGGCCATCATTTACTGAGACACAAACCAGAAAGGGGAGCTTTGATGCAATTTACTCAGTGTATGAGTAACATACTTCTGAAGCTTTAGTCTCATAAAGGGGAGCCATCAAGAGGGCTCTAGGATCTCCGTGGCTGCTGTTGACAATGGGGACCCTGACTTTAAACACTATTTAGAAGTTACTCTTGAGGATCTCTGACTCTAAACACCTGGGGAAAGTCTAATACTAAATGGAATTAGTGGAAGAAAGACAAAAGAGATGTCCAATAAAGATCTGATGGTGCTGACAGATTACAACAAAGATAGACTGGTGTGCACACACTCTGCCCTAGGAAATCTGTCTGCATATAGAGTTCAAGTGGACTAGAAGGTGGGTAGAAGAAAAAATAGAGAATGAGAAAGTGGAAAACTTGTTTCTTCCCAGAGAGGTCTCTATAAAACCTATGTGGCAACTGGACAATGCAAGTGTCAAGTGAGAAGCTAAGAGTCTGAGCATCCTGACACTACAAAGCATAGGGAATTCACCTGGCTACTGTAGTTTTGTTCTTGTAAAATCATATTTTAAATTATTGGTTGGTAAAACAATAACTGAAATAAAGTTGATGCAAGAAAAATAAAGACATTAATGATTTCTAGGGATGCTCAAGCTTAAATATGAGCTATCAGTTTACAAGTCTTAGAAGATACTCTGTTCCACGTGGATCAAGCAAATGTTTCATACATATGTTGTGTATCATGAATAAATAGCAAGTGTATGGTTCACACTCAAAACTAGAAACAGCATTCTTCACCATCTACAGAAAAACACCCTCCAGAGCAGGGAAAAGATGTGCACTGGGGACACTAAGAAAATACAATCAGAGTGCAGAGACCACTTATGTTTGCCTGGATCTACTGAAAAGAAGAAGCAGTGATGACTGAATTGATTGTTTCTCATCATCAAGATTAATTGGCAGTTTGTGACACATATGTGCCATTGCAGACCTCCTAATTACCACATCTTTGATGTTGCTATTGTTTCGTTTGCAGCCAGTAATTCATGTGTGTTATTTCTTCTGTTTCAAACACAAAAGAAAGGAAGGGCTGTGAATGGAGTATAATGAGGTAAAGAGAGAAGAATCTCAGTTGGGGTTCCCATCTAGAGACTCTCCCAGAGTTTCTCGTAAAAGATGAGAATTACCAACAAGTATCAGATTTACAGAGCTGCATCCCATAGCACCTTGGAAACAGTATTAAGTCATTCAGGATAATTAGAAACTGGTAAACTAACAAATTAATAACTTATCCCCAGGTGGCCTCAAAAAGATAATACTGTTCCTGCAAAGTGACAAGAGCTCCCGGGGAAAACCACAGGCACTAGGAATGTCAGGTCCCATGATGTCCTGGGGAAAACTGCAGGCACTAGGAATGTCAGGTCCCAGGATGCTTTCGTGATCCAAAATCATCAACAATCTTAAAATACAGGAACACAAATGATTTAATTCCCAAAGGAAAATGTTTTACAAAAAACATATTTATAGAAATCGTTCTCATGGACAACTTCATTTTTATAAATTATCAGATGACAACAAGAAGCCTCTGTGCATTATGTCGTGCTGTTCAGTGCTTGGCTGGAAGCCCAGAAGAGGGCCATGCCTTTATAATGATGAAAATGCAACTATAAAACATCCAAAGCTCTAGAAAATGCTGCTAAGCACCAAGAAAATGAGGTTCCTGCACGGCACTGTACACAGTGGGCACTCAGCAAACATTTGCTAATGAATTTATTCTTTGTCATGTTGCTTAATTCTTGTGTATTTACTGTATAGACGTTAACAAAAATCCTAAGTACCCAAGACATTGGATATGAGGTTCAGTATATGTGTGATATCTCACGTTAGTCCTCTGATGTCTTCCCAGCTTCTTATTTGTAAAATAAAAAATATGTGTATATATACACATATATGTATATGTGTATATATACACATACATTAGTACATATACACTTCATGTTAAGGATGAGGAACAAATAAGATACCTTATGTGCAACTATAAATTGTATAATATAAAATGATTTTAATGTATTTATATTTTTATAGATAGTTATTAATTGTATTATAATTCATATGTAATGAAGCTTAAGTTTGTTTCAATTCAAGCATAATCAGGAACCAAGATCTGGAAGCATATTTTAGCTTCTGTGGCAATGATGACCACACTTCTTCTAAATATTTAAACATGGAACCAGCCCCCACATTATGAAGGTGTTGAGAACAGAAGGCTATAAGAGCCAGATATATATATATATATATATATATATATATATATATATATATATATATATATATATCCAACATATACTGATGCAGACATCCAGTATGAGTCAGCTAAAACATGGCTGACACCAGACATGGGGGCGTATGAGTCAGCACAACATAGCTGATACCAGATGTCCAGGGAACCCCCAAGGAAATAGTGATGTAATCTGTTACAACATTATTTTTGGTATAGCACTATTTTTGTGTGATTCTGAATACTTACAGCCTTGAGATGAGGGGCTTTAGCCTGAACTGGAGGGTTTGTCAGCATGCCTATATCTGTGTGTCTGTAAACCTGTTTGCCAGCTTGCGCTGGAGGGACTGCCTACAACTGCCTGCATAGTGACCTATGTGTTGGTGAAGAATTATTTCTTGTCTGCTGGTGACTCCACAGAGTTTCCAAGTTCTTAGCTTTCTGTCACCTTCCTCTTTTGCTGAAAAAGGGGTGTGGCCTTCACAGAAGGACATGTGGGAAATAAGTCACCTTATTGATAGAACATAATGTATCAGTTCTAATCAGACAATGCCATTTGCTTTTTCTTTTTCCTAGTATTCTATATGAAGTATCCAGAGCTTAGAAAAAAACCTCTTATATAGTTGACAAAGAAAAGAAACAGATTGCATTTAATTGGGAAATTTGAATACTACATACAATAAATGTAATAATGAAAAAAAAATTCATAAAATTATAAAATCTTTAGGTAAGTGAGTAGAACCCAGTTTCATACGTTTGATATCCTTTGTTTAGTTATTTGCCTATTTTTATTCTTTTTCAATTGGTAAGATCTTATAATGCTTCACCATATGCATATTTTTTCATATTCTTTGAAATGTCCACTTTATATTTTAAATAAATTTTATTTTATAAAGCTTTATATATATATATTCCTTTTATTACAAATACATGATTTTCTCATACAATACATCCTGATTACAAGTCCCTCTCCCAGTTCCTTCAAATCTCTGCTTCCATCCTGATCTACTTCCTTTCTCTTTCTCATTAGAAAACAAAAAACAAACAATAGGCTTCTAAGAGACAGCAACCAAACAACGAAATAAAATAGAATAAGATAAAACAAAAACCATCGCATCAAAGTTGGACAAGAAAACCAATAGAAACAAAAGAGCCCGAGAGTCCCAAGAATCAGAGATCCACTCATGGGGTTCCCTGGGCTCTGAGGGGAGGGACTGATGGAGATGTCCCACTTAGAGCTGTGTTTTCCCAGGTCTCACTCTCTGTGAAATGTCTGTTAGTGAGTGTCTGATGTGGGAAGTGATGTATGCTGTGAGTATGTTTTATTGCCATAATAAAGAAGCTGCTTTCGGCCAATGGCTTAACATAGTAAAGCCAGGCTGAAAGAGATATATAGAAAGAGTAGGTAGAGTCAGAGAAGCCACGTAGCCACCAGCAGGAGACAGACTCACTGGAACCTTGGCAGTAAGCCACAGCCTCGTGGCAATACACAGATTAATTGAAATGGGTTAATTTAAGATATAAGAGTTAGCCAGAAACACTATTAAGTTAAGCTATTGGCCAAACAGTATTGCAATCCATACAGATTTCTGTGTGGTTATTTCAAGTCTGGATGGCTAGTAACGAAGGAGCCACCTCCACCAGCAGGTGTCTGTATTTGTTCCCATCTGCTACAGGGGAGAGTTTCTACGATGTTTATGAGCCCAGTTTTTTGTTTGTTTGCTGTGCTTTGCTTTAAAAACCATTTGCTAGTTGCCTGCAAAGTAATTCTTTCTGGAGCCTGGAAGTCGGAAAGACAAACTTCAGCAGTGATTCCTGCATTCACTTCTCACTTTGAGCCAATGAAACAAATGGAGGCAGGCATTGGAGAGAACAGATGCTATCATGAGACTCTCATCAAACCTTGCGGCTATTGTCTGTCCTGTCTGCCACATGCAAAGAAATAGCAGTGTGGTGTAAACAAGACACACCCGTCATCCCATTTCTTCAAAACAACCCCATGAATGCGGGAGCAAAGGCAGTTAACCTGTCGATGCCATTTCATAAACTGGACTTCCTGAAGAAGAAATATGAACTCAAGACAGGATAGTAGACCAACAGGTAAGGTGCAATTAGGGTTGGGTCTCTGTGAAAATAAAGCCATTCAAGCAAATGAACCTACTTAATGTGACAAAGGGTTTAGGGAAACTGGCATCCATACACCTGAAAATAGGAATGAAAATGAACATGAACGCTAGAGGAAACAAACTGCGGACAATCTAATAAACAGTGTACCTATCTTCTCAACATCAAAGAAGTTTGTATTACATTTCAGATATGTTAATTGCCTATGTAGATGTTTTTCTAGATACCATGAGATAAAGATACATATGTGTTGATCATCTGAAAACAAACATCAACAATAATGTTTGTTAGGTATGCTACACCATTAATATATTTTCCAATACAAATGTTTGTCTTTTATGAATGAAATGTAATGAAATTTTTGCTTTTAAATTGGTAAATGTTTTCATCAGTTAACAACCTAGGATTTTTGAAATGAGAACACTGATTTAGAGATACTTTTCTTGACTTACAAATCAGTCTGTGACTGTTTCATAATGTAAATGTAAATATATGCTATTTGATTTGTTCTGTGAATATATGTTATAAAGTACATATGTTTGTATAAATTTGGCCCCGAGATAGACACAGAAGGAAAGTGTATGACAGCCTGAGAGATGATTTGTATGGATCAACCCATGCTTAGAAGAAAAATAAGGCTTTCTGCAGAAAAAATAATTATGAAAACAAAAATCCTTTGTGTAGAGAAATGAAGTAACTGGTACTCTCATAAAATCACATGTGTTTAAAATGGGGAAATATTTAATGAACAAATTTTCATCTATTCATAACATCTAGACTATTCTAGAAGTTTGCAACCCAAACTGTGAATGTTGGGAAAGTAGAGCCAGCAGCATTGTGGAAGAAGACATGGTGCAGAAACCTGAAGCAGCCCACATTCTGTCTCATTTGTGCTGGAAATTCCAGTATCCACAGGAAAGTTAGCAAAGAACCTTAAACAATAGTATACACCAGTGACCCCCTTGGGGGGAGTTGCATATCAAATGTCTTGCATATCAGATGCATAAATATCAAATATTTATATTATAATTCATAACACTGCAAATTTGCAGTTATTAGTAACAATAAAAATAATTTATGGTTGGAGTCACCACAAAATGTAGAAATGTGTTAAAGGGATTTTAATTTAATTTAAACTTTAAAAGACAAGGAGTTAAAAAGAATTAATTAAAATCAGTAATATAAATTAGGAAATGTTAAAATGGTTTTGCTATATTAATAGAATAACCAAAGATATAGAATTAAATAATTAAGCAAGTCACTAAAATAAGTAAATATAAAAATTTATAAAGTAAAAATTGAAAGCAGAAATGTCTAAATGTAAAACCTTAAAACAAGATATTTTTATTCATGAATTCTACTAAACAAGTACAGAGACTAAAAAAGAAGTATTCCCAATAAAAACATTTTCTGATAATAGAAAAGAAAGAAAAGTTTTACCAATTATGGGACAAAGTTTATTGTGCCACAAAACCAGAATAAGCCCTTGTAGTAATAGATATCTCAAATTAACAGCCTTAATTAATACTGATGCATAATCCTTTGAAAATACTATTTAATTAAAATCAGCAATATCCAAAGCAAGTGAGATTCACACAGGGAATGCAAGGTTGGCTTGATAGTTAAAATTACTTGGTGTGTAATTCATGATATTAAGAACGATGAATAAAAATGAAAGCCAGCAATAAACATATTATTTTTAAAACTGTGGTTATAAAAAGAAAGTCTATGACTTAAAATAATAAAAAATAAATTCATACTAAAATAATTTTATTTTAGCTCTTAGATTTCCAAGACAATCTGTGTGGAAACAAATGGGTATTGATGAGGACTCAGCCTGTCAAGCCAACCAGGTAAACAAGTGCTAGTCAATATCTTGCTATGTAAAAAGACAATAAACTCATATGTTAGTAAGCCCCTTATAATGAAACAAATGAATGAAATATAATTATTATATTTGTGATTATAACTACTTGGGAGGCTAATAGTGAGCTTGATACCATCCAGGGAATGTAACAGAACAATGTCAAAACAAAAACAAAAACAAAAACAAAAAAAACCTGGGTTTTAAAATCTAGTTAACTATCCAAAAAAATTTATCACAAATATTTTCTCCTTCTTCTGGAAATAAACAATAATATCTGCTTTAAGGACATTTTATTTTATGCCAGACATCCTAGTTAACAAAGTAAGAAAATTAATATAATCACATAGAAAGTAAGGGAAGAGAGTAGAATGTGTTCTTCATGGTCAACCCAATTATCTGAATAAAGAAACAGAAAAGGAATCTATGTAAAGGACAGCCCCTGTATCTCTAAACTTACAAAACAGATGCATACTCAGTATGAAATAGAAATTGTATCTGCACAGACTTGTGACAAACTTAATAATAAATAAAATCCACAGTGACAACTTCATTATGTGAAATATTAAGAGGTAAACGTAAACTTAATGGGTGATTTTAAAAATTCCATAAAAGAATGAAATCTGCACATCAAAGTCAGGTACAGACACACAAGATCAAAGCTCACAAGTGAATGTGCCACGACCACAAGCTAGAAGACAGCTGCTCTCTGAAATCAATTCATAGGTTAAGTACAACCCCAATAAAATCTTTGCATCTTTCTGCAGCCATTGTCAAAGAGACTGTGAAATCTATTATCTATATACAGAAGGCTTTGAACACCCGAACCGGTTTTGAAAATCCTTTAAATGACTTGTAGTGGCTGATTTTAAGATTTAGTATACAGAGAATAATCAAAAGGGTCTCTGACCAGCTCAAAGTGAGACACACACATCAATGGAAGACAAAAGCAACTTCAGTGATAGATTGACACCTTTTCAGGCAATTGATTTTTAAGAAAAGTGACAAGAAAATTTGGTGGGAAAGCAGATGGCCTTTACAAGAAATTATACTGGACTAATTGCATATTCAAGGAAAAAGTGCTGTCCAGGACCTGTACCTCACAGAAGCACAAGAAAACATATTATAAGTGGTGCTAAGATTTAAACGCATAAGATCAAAACTAAACCCTATAAAATAAAACAAGATAAATTCTTTTGACTTTGAACAAAGCAAATCTTTTAAATATTGGACATCAAAATAACAAAGTTACAAAAGAAAAATTTTACATCCTAAGAACCAAAACCTACCTGTCATGCACCAACGAGCCAAAGAACCTATAGATGGAATCCCCAGAACAAAAAATAAATTAATTAAAAAGTAAAATCTTTGGTCTTCAAAATCTGCCCTCTGAAATATAGTTTTGGGCTGATAATATAACTCAGGGTAAAGGGTTTCCCTTGAAGGTTTGAGGATCTGAATTCTATTTCCAGAACCCAGATTGATTTTTATAAGCTTTAGTTGCTTGACCACATGTATAATCCAGGAGACTTGGAACCACAGAGATGTAGTTTCCTGGGACCCAATTGGCAAGCCCCAGTACATTAAGAGACTGTCTCAAAAATAAGATAAAAAGCACAGAAAGAATGAATGCTCCCTTAGCCTTAGTTGACTGTAGAGGGAAGGACACACAACTATGGTAAACTGAGAGTGTGAGAAAAAGTGTTTCCCAGAGAAGACCAAAACAACTGGTTACACAATACCAAATGGTCATGACATTATACAGACTGAGCAGATTGTATTTATGTGCTTAGGGATACACACACACACACACACACACACACACACACACACGCGCACACTTGTGCACACACACACTGGTATATGTATGTGCATGTGTGAAAATGTTTGTATGTGTGCATATAATAGACAACATGTGTCATACATGCGCACACCCCACAACAACTACCACTGTTAGTTCATCACTACCATCACTATCATCACTACCATCACTATCATCACTACCGGCAGCAACAGCAGAAACAACAATTGCAAAAGAGAGGCCATGAAACTGACAGAGAGCAAGAAGGGAGAGATATGCTGGAGGGTTTGTTGGGAGAAAGGGAAGGGAGAACATTGTAATTACATATCTTATAGCATTCCAACTTTGTAAATTTAAAAGAAAATGTAATAGTAAAAGATATTACTCACAAAATAGAACAAACTCCATGATTCCAATGCCATGAAACTTCATAGATTCTAGGAAATAAATCCAGGCAGTGGAGCAGACCTTGCCATCAGGTGATTTTCTGTATGGATCACAATGGAAAATAGCAGATTAATTTTATATTTACATGTTCTTGGAATTTTATAATACCCTCATTTGTTCCTTGTGACATATGAACAAAGTTCAATGTTTTAGAAAATTTCCCCAGCATATTTGGAAAAGAAGAATGTTTTCCTGATGTGTATAAGTGTGCCCCAAATCCTACAGTTATCATAAAACAATGGTAAAATACTAAGCAATTCCTCCCTACAATCAAGAGAAAATCATCGGCACATATGCATTCCAAGTTTTACTGGAGGCCTATGGATGGCATTACGATGACACACAACATGGATGCATAGAGAAGTAGACAAATGACAGGTAGATGACAGAGGTAGGGATATAAATGATAGATAATAATATACACATAAAACAGATAAATGATAATAGTTAAATATATGCAATAGATAGATCATTAATATATTATACAGAGACAATTAGATAGATGAGGAGAGATAATTGGTAGATGGATCATAGATAATTAATAAATGATAGATATATAGATGAAAGTAAAGGAAAAATATTCAATGCTTATATAATTTAAGAGTAATCAGAAAGTTTCTTGGGCAGACCTTGAAAAGCAAGTCAAGAGGGAAAAATGATATGTCATTCCTTATTAACTAATATTCCTACTTACTAAAAAATGCCATGTAGACAATGAATCGGGGCACAGCGTGCTGAGAAACTTGTGTTTCAGTTACAGTTGTTGAGGCTGGAACTGAGATTCAGGAGCTCATTGTGGTGCTCTCCCAGCACTCACAAATATTCAGAGATTATCAAGAAAAGACCAAAAGTACAAATCTAAAGGCCAAAGAAATAATCTGTGTATTTGAAATAAATTACTTGCACTACATACCATAAAATTTCTTATATTTTTCCAACTGGTTGATTGCCTACATTCTTCTGCACCACCAATGCAGTTCTGGTCTGAGTTTTCCACATAATGATCATGTGATGCCATATAATATTTAGCTTCATTGTACTTCGATTTCATCTTTGTAATCTTTGAGTGATGGGGCAGTATTTTCATGTGTTGTTGTTAGCATAAAAGAGCTTATGCATTTTAAGTGCTTAGAATTTTGCCTAGTACATGGTAAACATTAAGAAAAACCTTAGCTATTACAATATTATTGCTTATGTACATTAAGTCATGTAAATATTTTCAACAGGCAAGCATGAACAGCAGTTTGGGAACAACTAATACTGGATTTTATTAGTAGTTGCCGCTGATAAACACAAAGTGCAGTTTGTCACACAGTTTTTGTCTAGTAGATCTTGAAATGATGCTGTTTTATATTCTTTGTAACAGGGAGCATGTGCAAATGAATCTCACCATTGCTTAGGCCAAGTATGGAATACCCCCAGAAGGCAAAGATTCTGGTTCAAATCTCGTAAACGTGCATGGACTGAACTCTCAGGCAAGTGACTGAGCAGCTGTGTGACCTGGGGCTTGATATTTAATGTTACTGAGCTTCAGTTTCTTCATTTGGAAAATGAGGTTGATAATATCCCATAGCCATGTATTTAGGAATAAAAGAAATTTACTATGTATAAAACTTCAGTACAAAGTACAGCATGTAATATAAAATAAGTGAAGTCCTAATATTTTACAACTCAAGAAATATTTAACTGTTATCTAAAATCAAGAACCATGAAAATAAGCTACACCTGCAGGAAAGGGTCTAGAAAATGCATTTTTCTAGGAGGACATCTAGGAGGATACCCATGCTTGCCATGTCAGACTGTTGACATTTCTATTCCAAACACATTTTAACAAAAATTGAGGCAGAGCCTCATGTATGCCAGTCTAACCTTGAATTCATTGTATGGCCAAGGATGAACTTGAATTTCCAACATTCCTGCCTCCTTCTTTGGAGGGCTAGGCTTACAAGTGTATGCTACACACCTGGTTTCATATTCCAAATTTTAAGTCTAAATCTGGATAGCATGATTTATATGTACCATCATATTTTAAATAATTCAATACATACTATTAAATCAAAGGCTCTTCCTTTGTTAGTCTTCCAATCCATTCTACTTTTCTCAATTCAGTATACTTGCATTTGCAAGGTATCTTGATTTAGTATTTTATTCAAAATCTTCTGCTTAATTCATTTCTTTTTATGTCACTATGTTATGCCATCATGTTGTATTATTATAATCTAACCTCTTTCTAATTTATTTAATTGTAATACAATCATGAAGAATAAATTTGCATGCTTATTTAACCTTGCCTTAAGGGTACCCAAATATATAGGAAATTCTAAGGTAGCAAATGTTTTCATTTGTGACTTTCATCTCTCTCTGCTTTTCAGTTTGGCTTGATTGATTCCTAAGAAGCATGTGTCTATCCACATGCTATGCACATAACAATTACCATGCCTAACACTCTAATCATAGGTGAATTACTCATCATATCTAAGCGGGTTAACATTAAATCTTAAGCTCAGCAAATGATTTTTTGTGGCAGCTCTACCTTACAGAGACGTTGTTGGCAAATTAAGAAAGATCCATTCCTAACAGTTATAGAATTTAACATTCCTCGACACCCACCATATGACAGGCAGGACATTAAACACTGCTCATACGTTTTCTTCTTAAATACTTCTATCAGCTTCACGATGTGATTATTATTATTTCTGCCATGTTATGTGGCTTGGGAAAATGCATAAAGATGATACTATGAGATGTCTGCGAAGTCCATCAGCCTTGCTTCTACTCTCACCCTTGCTCTGCTTCCCAGGGAGGAAGAACTTCAAAAACAAACTGATCATTGATAAGGACCAAGGCGACAGAAGATTAAAGAACACTGTCACCCCTAAGTAGTATAATAAACAGGGTCTGGTGACCAGTGCTACATCCAGCAACTACTGATACATTTATTATGACTTCATACTTGGATTCAAGAATAGTTTCTAGAAGAGGGATTTAGGGAAATCAGATGGGAGACTTTGGAACATGAGAGACATCAAAGCACTCAACTCTGAACCATCCTAAAGATACATATATGAAAGTCCAAATTCAAGGGTGGGAGTAAATAAAGCTCAGGAAAATTACAGTGCCTGCAGATGGTATGAGTAGAAATGAGAACCCTACAAAAAAAAAAGAAAAGAAAAGAAAAGATACAGGCAAACAAGGAAAACGGAGAAAGGATTTAAAAGGTTGCAAAGGGAACCAGACACTTGAAGTTAAGGTGGAGAAGGGGGAATATTAGTGAAAAGAAAGTCTGCGTCCAAAGATTTAACAAGAATATAAAATCATGTATAGAGAAACAGGAAAATATTTTTCTGGGCCAGAGGAGGAGCTCCAGAGAAAAGTGAAGAAATTATGAGGAGAAAAAATTTAGAAGCAACGATTAGCAAGTCCATGATAGGCTAGCAACAAATGCTCAGTAGAATGACTTCCAGTAGAATGACTGGGAGTAAACCCTAGATATAACACCAGGAAAATAAGCCTACCTACGAGACACAGAGGACAAAAGAAAAAGCAGAAAAAGAAGATTATTTTTGAACAATATTTAGATGACACCAGATGTATCACTAACAAAACAGCCCACAATGCAATGAAAAACCTAAGTTATTCTGAGAGACACTGTGGTTTTGCTGAAAGGCCACACTCAACGTATCAGAATGCAAAAAAAGGTGTGTTTTCCGTGGACCACACGGACCACATGCACAAGAACGAAAATTGCACTTTAGGAAGAGAAATTTAATTTATCATGAACCTCCAGAAAATAAGAAATAATTCATAGCAAAGAAATGGAAAAATATGTTGTTGATTACTAGAAACTCTTTGTTGATAACACACACACATACACACACACGCACACACACACATTCTCTCTTTCCCTCTCTCCATCTTCATACACACGCACACACACACACTAAGAATTCACAGAGGTGTTGTAAAATTTGAGTTGAGACAAAAATTTTAAAACAAATGAAAACAATTGGAGTACCAAAGTGCATAGAAGTCCAAGTGAAATTGTGTTCTCTGACTTACACTGTACAACAGAATGATTATTGTTTAATGTTGATATTGTTTCAGTAAGAATGAAAAATTTCAGATTATTATAATACTAAAAATAATGGAATCTGTAATGTATGATGTAAAACAAAGAAAATGTCATCAGTCAAATGGAGCCTGAAAAGTCAACAATGGAGAAATAAATAAAAAAAAATAATAGCTATAAAGCACCTTTGAAGTTTAAAGGAAGGGATTAAAATGTATCAGGAGCTACAATAAATACATTTTAAAAATCATAATTTCAAAACCAGAAAGTCTTAAAATATACTTAAAATGGCAGATGTATGATGCTTAAGAAGAACTAGTATTTACTGACAAACCTCTAGCAATAAAAATAGAAAGAAGAAAGAAGACCAGAAATGAGGCTGCAGCTATGCAGGTTTCAGAAGCATTTTATGAGAAAGGAAATATCAGAAGAGTTGAGGGAGAAACACAGACATGGAACATTTATGTAACATCAGTGATACAATGGGTTTTACTCCAAGTACCAAATTTTAAAAACTAAAAATATTATAATCAAATTGGGAAATTTTATGTTAATAAAAAACAACACTGAACCAGGTAGATTTTATAATTTGTTTGAATGGTCCTTAAAAATATTGGTGCAAAAAAAAAGTTAGTACAAGTGTAAGGGAAAACCACAAAAGGGAAAATTGAGTTTGACAAATTTAACCCAGGAGTCTTGACATTTGAAGGATCTAACATATAAAAGGAACATAAGATCTGGAAGGCTTGGGAAAAGTAAATAATAGCTAATTGATATATACAAAACTCCATGCAGAGCAATTAGTGGATTAATATTATTTAAAGCACACGTGGAAATCCTATGAGGTGAATACAAAGGACGCCTTAGCAAATATTAGAGATTAGTATTATATATAACTCACCTTTCAACAGCAGTAAATCAAAATAACAAAATAGTGATTCACAAATTCTCATTTAATGGTTTGAAAAATTTTAAGTATAGCCTTTAATTATTCATAAGCTAAATAAATTGTAACACAATTTAATAAAATTATAAAGGATAATGAGAAAAATTCATGTTTTGTGTGCTACTTCTACAGCAGTACTTAGAAGATGGTTGACAAATTTAAATGCATTTATCAGAGAAGAGGACAGGTTACAGTATAGATGTTTATTTTTTAAAAAACTGAAAATCAGTCTAGCATATTCAGTCCCTCCAGGGACTCCAAAGGACTGCAACTCACCCTACCACAAAGACATATGGAAATCAGTGATCATTTCCAATAGTGTAGGATACAAAACCAACCCAGAGAGGAGAAGACATGAGAGGAGGAGAAGACAACTTGGCATATATGCATGATGGGATTGTAACATGAAGCTATGCCATTTGCAGGAAAATAGAAGCTATCAAGTGCATTTAGCCAGTCTCAGAAAGGCAGGTACCGTACGTCCTCTTACTTGTGGTGTGGTGGGTAGCTTTTCTATAAATACATAAAACCATGGATGTCCACAAGACATGAACATCTTCAGGGGAGTAAAAGAGGCTGGCAGAATGGCGCAGGAAGACATGGGAAGATGAGCCCACCACGAAATGTATTCTTGTATAAAATTTTACATTAAAAAGAAAATAAAACAAGTTAAAATAATGAATTCAATTTCTAACATAAGGTGTAAGAATTTTTATAAAGCAATATTTATTTAATAACCTTCAGAAAAAGGAGGACTTATTTGAACTTAAATGAAATGTATGTTAGTTTCAATATCCAAGACAAATCAGGCAATGTTTGATTGTTTGTTAAGAAACTTAGAAAACCAAAGCTCAGCAACTGATGGAAGGGGGAAGTAATAAAGGACAGTTTGAATATGCTTTCCCCTCCCTCCCTCCATTGCCTTCAGCTGAGTAATGTCTGCTCTGGAGCTTCCGTGGCTCAGATCTCTGCTTCAGCTACCTGCAAAAATAAATCAATGCCGAACCTAGTCCTGCACATGTAGAGACACAAGAGCACAGAGAAAAAAACAACAGCCATAGAAACTCTTCTCTGCAGTTCTTATTTCTCCAAATGCTTGGGCTGATAATTGCAATCTAATGTTCTGAGCTTCTGTGTCCTGTGAATGCTATTATTTTCTAAGTTTAATCTAAATGGACTATAATTCTAAACAAAATTTTTATTTTTTTAGTGTACTGGGTAGCTTTATTTCTTTTTGAAACTACATTTATTTTAAAATTATTTTTTATTTTTTAGATCACTATATAATTACATCATGTCCTCCTTCCCTTCCCTCACTTCATACCCTCCCATTTCTCTAAGCTCTTTCAAATTCATGGGCTACTTTTTTCTTAGTTGTTGCTACATTCATGTGGGTATACATATAATGTCTCATAAAATTTTCTCCTGGAATTCAAATGCAAGCAAAATATCCAACAAGTAACAGATTATTAAAATCTAAGAGAAATTCCTAGTATCACAAAAATACTAGACAATGCACAAATAAAACAAGAACTTTGGCAATCTACCTGCGTGTTTGGGAAATGTGAAAAGCAGTGGGCATGGAGCTCCTACTGAGCAGACATTGCTGCGGCACTTGCATACTTACATTGCAAAAAGCTAAGTTGTAGAATATTCCTTTACACTGTGTGAAGATACGTCACTGTGATTGGTTTAGAAAAAGCTAAATGACTAATGGCTAGGCAGGATTTTCAGGGCAGAGAGAATGCTGGGAAGAAGAAGGATGGAGAAGTCAGACATGGAACTTGTTGAATACACAAAATGGGACAGAGGTAAAAGACATGTAGAAGAACATAGATTAATAAAAATATGGGTTATAAGAGCGAGTTGGGAACAAGCCTAAACTATTGGTTGAGCATTCATAATTAATAAGAAGTCTCTGTGTCATTATTTGAGAGCTAGCTTGCAGGACAGAGAAAGACTAGCTACAAAGTCATCTTTGCTTTCTAATAGACAGTAAAACCACATCCCTGAATTAAAAGGCTGTATGTAAAATTTAAACCCTGAAACTTTTTACTTAAAATACTTGTTTGGCCTTGGGGAGAGATTCAAGCAGGTTTTGGATTTTCACATTTTTTTTTAATATTTGTTCAACAAAACACAACAGCCAATCCACAAAAAAAATAGTGAAAATAAAGAATCTTAAAATGCGTAAAACAAATTACATGTGCTTTAATACAGTCACTGTGAATAGTGCCCCAGTAAAGAAACAGGGGCATGCGAGTATGTTTTCTGAATGCTGCCAGCACCTTCTGTGGAGACACACAGCACAGAGGGAGAAAAAAGGCCCATATAATAAATAGTTCTATGTTCAGTTTTGTGAAGAAACTTTCCTGTTTCCATAGCTCTGTAGCACCGGCATTATATCTGACCATGTGTCAGAACTGGCTTTTCTCCACAAGCTTACCAGCACAAGTTAGTTTCTTGTGATCATCGGGTTAGGGGGAATGTTACAGTAGGTTTAACTTCTACTTCCATTATTGCTAATGACATTGAATACTTTCACACACCTTTTGGCTGTTTTTCTTTGAGAAGTCTCTATTCAGAACATTTGATGATATTTGGAGCAAATGATTTTGTTGTTTCCTGTTTCTTGCTAAATTGCTTGGTGCTTTACATAGTTCTGATATTTATTTTGTCAAATAAATTGCTAGTACACCCCTCCCCTATGATGCCTGTTAGTTATTAATTCTGTCGATTGTTTCCTTTGTGAAGCTTTTTAGTTTGGCATGGTGTCTTGGTAATTTTTTGCTTTAGATTTAAACAAAATTTTCATATAACACAAAAGCAAAACTACAAAACCTTCCACAGAATGAAAATATGTTCAGAGGGCATAGCAACATCAAAAGTTAACCAAATATTTATAGAGGGCCCTCCGACAAATCAATAAGAGCATCAACCTACACAGAGAGTAGAAAGAAAACAAAAGACGATTAAATTGAGATGCTCAATTCCAGCATTATCAGAAATGGTACAAATAGAGCTGGTGATGCCTTAGGGGGTAGTGGTGCCTGCTGCCATACGCAGCAACCTGAGATCAATTCCGGAGACCCAGCATGGGAGGAAAGAACCTACTCTTGCAAACTGTCTTTCGACTTCCACACACGTGCTTATGGCATGCAGACCTAAGTTACCCACCAGTGCATTAAAATTTGAAATGTACTTTAAAAAAATTCAATGACAGAAATTTAAAGTTGGGGAACGTGGAGAGAAATAATTGCTGTGAATTATTTATTCTAACATGAAGTTGTCCATGGTGGACACTATCAAGTAAAAGTGAAGACAGGCATAGCCTTGTATACCTATCCACCGATACAGCGTAAATGAATTCCATAGGCTTCCAATGGCTTCAGAAATAAATATGGGATCTAGGGTTGAACCTGAGTTGGCAGGGTGCTTGTGGAGCGGGCACCGGGCACTCTAAGTTCTATCAGTAGCACTGTATAAGCTTGGCATAGTGTTGAGTGACTGCAAACACAGGACTCGCGAGGTAGCAGCAGGAGGATAGGAAATTCATTCAGTGTTTGCTTCAGCTACATATGGAATTCAAAGCTAGTTTGGGCTTCAGGAGTTCTTTGTCTTCAAATGTTGTGTACTGTATACTTTCTCATTTAATTATAATAAAAATAATTTCCCACTCACAAGTTGGATAGATTTATATTTGTTTCTTATTCTTTTTACTTGGGTACTTGAAATAGAAAACTCACTCAAGCCCAGGAGTTCAGAACCAGCCTGGACAGCGTAGAGAGAGTTAGATAAATGTTTGAAGCTTTTAAAAATCAATTGAGGTCATTAAATATATTTTGTTTTTTAATAGAAAGGTATCATCATTTTATTTGAAATAATAAGACTGTTAATATTGTAAATTTTGTGTTAATCATAATATTCTACTCAGTTTGTAGCAATAGTGGTAAGCTGCTTGACTTTCGTGAATATTCTTTTAGGTCACAAAGGTTGGAAGGGTAATTTTGCATAGCTGGTGGAAAATATGGCATTGCCTTTATGTACTGACATGGAAACTAAAATCTTTTTAAAGCTTTTTAATATAATATTTTATTCTTTGATAATTTCATACATGCCTGCAATGCATTTTAATTTCCCACTGTCTTTAAAATTTCTCAAAATTATGTTCTGGAGTGCAGAACAAGACTTTCAGAGACAGCAGGGAGGTGGCATCAGAAGGATGTACACTCATTACCATTTCCTTCGCACTGCCCATGTGCTAGCTCATAGCACCTAACCCGTGATCTCCACGCACATACTGTAAAGTAAGAATTTCAAAGATGCACAAACTAAAGCAATGGTAACCACCTGCTTTTTCACTAGAGTCGGCCACTCAAACTGACATATACAGGTCAATTATACAGGTGTAAATTCTGAGGCTCAATACTATGTGTGTAACAAGACACAAACCAAATTTTCCAAAATAGTTCTTCAACATTTAATTCCTAATGGCCTAAGATTATGTCCACATAATAGTTATTAGAAATAACTAAAGAAGCCGAGCAGTGGTTGTGCATGGATTTAATCCCAGCACTCGGGAAGCAGAGACAGGCAGAGTTCAAGGCCAGCATGGTCTACAGGGCAAGTTCCAGGACAGGTTCTAAAGCTACACCAAGAAACTCTGCCTCAAAAACAAAACAAAACAAAAAAGAAGGCATTGTCTGCCTGTGGTTTTATAGTGTCAGATTAATGATCTCATTGTGCTTCCTGTTCTCCTGGTTTGGAACAAGACTCTGCCTCACTTCACCCAGTATATCCACCCAGCTGCAATCATATTTCTTCACTACTGTATCTGAAATAACCTACAACAGACACATTCAAGAACCAATATATCATGTTCAAAATACCAAAGGAAGGATTCAACCGAGTTTAACTGAAATGGCTATGTGGTACTTTGAGATATTTGTGAAATATTCCTATAATTCACTGCAACTGGAAACTTGTGTTAGTGTGTTGGGGGCATGGCGATGGGGGTGGGCTGAATGGGAATCGGAGAGTATGCAATGCCAAAAACAGAGAACAAGGTAGACATAGTCAATCTGTTTAATTTGATGCTTCACAATTCCAAACATATTTTAGAAAGAAGTGTTAGAGTCTTCCCTAAGTCTGATAAAAGGGAATTTAGAGATATCGAGATTAGTAACAGATAAGTCATGAATGCATATGGATGGCTGTGACTGGACGGTGAGGAAGATGCTTCCACGTAGATAACCAACATTTTAAAAATAGTACACAAAGGACCATCTGATCAGTTTATATTAATGAAATGTGGTCAAATATCCCAAAATGGGAAAGCAATGGTAATTTAGAAGAAAGTACGGAAGAATAAATTATTTACCAGTAAATTAATAAAAAGAAGATAAATAATAAAAACTCCAGCAATTCATTAAAGAAACAAAACCCACCAACAAACATAGTTTCTTCTTAATATCAAATAATTGAAACCATGAACCAATGAAATGTAATTTTTCATGATTCAAAATGCCAAAACTGCTTAAATCAAAATACTCATGCTAATTAGTGTGTGATGAGACCATATTTTCACACGCTGTAGCTGAGAATATAAACTGCTACCAATTTATTCCTGGAAAGCAACTTGGAAGTGTCCTTCAGAGTCTTAAAAACTCTCCACATGTTTTAAGTGAACAATTCAACATTTAAGTGTGAGACTAATTTTTTCAAGATTTATGTCTTTAAAATTATCACTGCATAACTGTTCACAATAAAAAATTACTGGGAGACACACAATATCCAGAAACAAAAGACATCTACTGTATTAAAATAAATCTATTTGAAAATGTTGTATCCAAAATCAAATCTTATTTGAAGACTATGTAGGACAACGTGGTCTTAATTTAATGTTATATGAGAAAAGACAAGTATAAAAATATATTTAAAATGTATTTGAAAATTTATAAAAGATTAACACAGCATCCTAATAGGAAAGATAAAGAAAATGGAGCAAAAATAATTATTTCATCAGTCCCACCGTGTATTTTATGTGCAATATTTAGTAGCTTTTCCATTTTCTCCAAGACATGAATAATCAGAAAAGTAATGAGTGCTGTTGTAAAGTAGTAGGTGCAACACTGTAAACCTTTCCTTAGTTACTACGCGCCATTACTCAACCTTAGCAGCTGTGGAGTAGTAAAGTCCTGTGCGAACAGCCACCCTAAACCAGCGCATGTTTATAGAGTAATTAGTCATTGACATATTCTATCATTGGGGTCATTAATCTGGAATCATATCAAGTTTGTTTAACTTCAGCTCTCTGAGCTCTGTGTGTGTGTGTGTGCGTGTGTGTGTGTATGCATGTACTAAGAGATGCCATGCGAGCATACAGCAGGTGACAATTGGTGCTCAGCAGGTCGACCCATCGGCCTCATGATCCCCTGGTGGGGAGCTCCATGGTAAGGCCCTGGAGTCACTGACTGTGGAAACCAGACACTCCTGTCTGCGATTACTCTCCTGAGTCACTTTATTTCTTTCCTAAGAACTTCATTCCTTCCTTAATAATATTTATGTCATAAAAGTATTCCATCTACTGGGTACAAATATATCTGAGGATGATTTCTACTCTCTGTATAATTCTTACGAATAGACATAATACTAGGATATTTTACATTACTCTGAATGACATAGGATTCTCAATCACAAAGACAGTCTTTTACACAAACAGCTAACTTTAGACTTCAGAGCACATTCAAAACAGGCTGGTTGCCCCTGGAGACAATACTGGTTGCCCCTAGAAACAAATACAAGAGGTCATTTTCCCAGGTGCTGTTTATTGCTGATTCGAGGTCAGAGTTGAAGCAGCGTTAGATATAACTCTGTGCAGCAATGAACCTTTTTGCAAGTACTCCACAACCTCAAGGTTCAGCCAATTGTTTACTGTCTAGGAACCCTCACCAACTTAGAGCCACATGTGTGGGTCAATGCGACATTCCTGGTCTAAGAGAGATAATGTGACTCATCACGTGTTATGAAAGTGGCTGGGGCCCTGAAAATGTAACTTATGATCTTTCAAAGTTTGGCTGTGAGAGAGCAGAGGCAGGAGAGGGGAGTAGCATGGCAGAGAGAGGGAACAGTGGGGAGTGGGCACCAGCGGCTGGCAGAGAGAGGAGAGAGCAAGAGAGATTTTTCAGAGAGGATTTTTTTTCAAGAAGAAGCAAAGAAAAGTTACCATCAGAAAGCAGCTGTATTTCCCTTTTTGCCCTCACATAGAAAAAGTCTAACCTTTAGCTAGATAAGAATTTTTCCTCAGCTAGCACCGCATTCATGGATTTTCTTTCCATATCCTGGTGCTGATTGCAGGCTGGTGACCCAAGTCAGCTGTGTGTGTGTGTGTGTGTGTGTGTGTGTGTGTGTGTGTGTGTGTGTGTGTGTGTGTGTAGTTGCACACAACTGTAATGTCTGAAACTGCATGTGCAGGCACATCCTTGGAAACATATGAGAGCCAGAGGAGAACATCAGATGTCCTAGTCTATGACTCTGCTCGAGTCTCTTGGCACAGGGCTCTCCCACTGAACCTGGATCTAGAATGGTGGCCATCAAGCCCCAGCGGTCATTCCACAGCGCTAACGTTACAGACACATGGCCATGTTTGGCTTTTCATGTGGATACTGGAAATTTGAATAGTATTTATCAGTAGGATTTCACATTTGCCAAGACATCTCCCTGGCCCTGCCCTAATTCCATCATCTAAAATACCAGAATACTGCAAGTTAAATAATAACAGTATCCATCTATTTTTTAAGGATTTGGTGATTTAATACATGTGACATATTCAGAGGAAAGTCTGATTTAAAAAATTCTTATAATTTAAAAACTTGTGCATGAACATGCGCACACATGCATGCATGCATGTGTATTGTACTCATCAAACACTAAGTATTTGATGGTCAAATGATCTTATTTTACTTCTCTTAGGATAAACAAAACAACCGTCTACAGTTTGGTTGTGGTCTAGGCAATATAGAGGGACTCTGAAGTTGCTGCACTCAGGCAACACTTATCCTAGGAACTTAGATATAAAAATTACTAATTAACTAATTGAGAAGAATAATTAAAAAGCAAGAACTATAACCTAGCCTAATTATCTAGCCATTCCCCATTGATAAATTACAAATTTTACTACTAATTAAATCAGACTAAATCCTGGAGTGTGGACGGTGTGTGTAATGAGATACAGAAAGCAGCTGCTATGTGTCTACGAAGTAGCTATGCAGACCCATGAGGGCATCTTGGCATTAGTTTTCTTTTTATGCTTGTTATTGGTTTAATCTAAATTGGTGAGTGTACTGAGTATCACTAACATGACAAACACCCTGCTAACGTGTTTGATTCCAGGGAAGGAAATTTGATTTATTCACATTCTCTATTCACTATAAAAAGGCATCAATTTAAAATGAAAAAAAAAAAAAACATTCTTCATCTCTTTTCTGTAAAGTAAATCATGCATTTATCTCCTATATCATTTTGATGCCATTCTTCTGATTCTGAGACTAAAAATCATATCATGTAATCATACTCAGGTATACAACATGTAGCAGCCTAGAGGCATGCCCCAATCCTTATAAACCAATTCTGGTGTCAATCAACTAAATAAATGTTGCACATACTTCCTGCCTCTTTGGTGTCACTGGGTTTGCTTATTTTCCAGTCCTCTTCAGGGACAGTTGAGAATCATGAGTCTGCAGTCCCTAGCTAAGCGCCAGTCCTTCTCACTTCAACAATTTAGTTTTCTTCTTCATCCTCACACCAAAAATAAAAAAGGCAAATGACAAGATTCTCTTGTTTGCATCCCTTCAAACTTAAGTCCTCTCTCAGATTATACCAAGATTCCTTCTTTCATTATCCAAGATACTTCCTCCAGTTCTCCTGTACCCTGTTCTGAGGTCCTAATTGGGTTGTCAATATGGCTCTGTGTTCTCATCATGCCTGTGATGCTGATACAGACACATGACTGGAGAAGGCAATGCAGAGGGCCTCTCTGAACTGACACTAGAGGAAGAATCACTTCTCTGAGAAATGAGAAAAGAGTGGAATCTGGTCCCCTCGCTGTAACTCCATCTCGCATCACAATGAAACATGTCTACAGAGCTGTGTATCTTCATGAGGGTCCTAGATTTCACAACTGAGGTGTCTTTCATCTTTTGGGTTTAGTTCTAAGGCTCCATGTTTGAGCCATTAACTACTAAAGTTAAAAAAAAAAAAAGAAAGAAAAAAGTAACCTGCCATTTTGTTTCTGGGATTTGGGTTTTAGAGTGTACAGTGTACATGAACTTCATTATCCTTCAAGAATGTAACACAGTGAGGGGGAGGAAAGGATAGTAAAGGTCATGCTGTGTTACATTCTTGCTCCCTTCTTCCCCATTGCTCAAGGATGGACAATGTCCTCCTGAATTCTGGATCTTACTCACTCCCTCCACAGTAGCGGAATCATGCCATTCGTCAGGACCTTCGTATTTGTCTCCAAATAAAGTCTGCCTGGGAAGCAAGTTACCACTGCCTGAAAACACAGACATTTTGATTTGCAAGAAACACAAAATCTTCCCTGGCCCATCCTGTTCTATTTATCTCCCCCTCTGTCTGCTCCTTTTACAAGAATGTTAAAAGGAGAGTTTGAACTCATTTCCTCCAGTTACTCAGCTGGTTCGGTTATAATTATTCTGTTGAAATGCCTCATGCAGTAGTCAAACAGATAATGCTGCCTTTTCAAGTGTAACATCTGCTTTCCATCTTTGCTTTGCTTGCCCCATTTCTACCATGTGACACTCAGAGTAGGAGTTACTCAAAAGCTGCTCACCCACCAACTTCCTCTCTTCTCTCACCCACCGGCTTCCTCTCTTCTCTCATCCACTGGCTTCCTCTCTCCTGTTCCCTTGGTTTTTCTCTAGTAACTTTCACTTTGGAATCTAACAGAAGCTTGTTACTATGCCTGTCCCTTAAATTTTATCAACACTTGGGGCTTCATTAATAACTTATGTCATTTTCTATGTCTTCACCCGCTACCTATAAGAAAATAAAACATACTTATGCTACATTACTATGTTCACATTAATCACACTGACTCTTATTTATACTGTTTGTAAAGATGATGTCCATAACTGTAATCTAAATTTCTTTTCTGAAATACATGTAATATCAACTTGTTGATGAATCTCACACCACTAACATATTGTAGATTATTCAGTGTGAAGAACTAAGAGCATGAATCAGTCATTCTCTCATGACATGTTCTTCCTCTCCTCTTTCTCACCTGCGGCAGGGCCGTCACTATCCTTTCAAAGTTTCCCAACAGCTTGTTGATTCACCTAACACTGTGAATTCCTCTGTCTTTCCCCAAATCCTAATCAGGATTGGAGATCTACCACTTACACTCGAATAAATGTTTGAATTTTTAAGACATATCGAAACACTACCTCTCAACCTCTGGTGAAGCTCACTCACCTACTCTCCATAAGATGGCAGGATGAGACCTCAGAATGGAAGCTTGTCACTTTACCAGTGAGTAGAATGAACACCCTTTGGCTTACTTTGCTTTGCTTGCCCCACTTCTACCATGTGACACTCTGAGTAGGAGTTACTCAAAAGCTGCTCACCCCCCACTGAGAGATTTTTCTCCTCTGGGTCTTCTTATTCATGTGGCCTCCCTTACATCACCTGGAAAATCACTCCATTACACAGTTCTCAATTTGCTCCAGATTCTCTTAAGCCTCTGGAATCAAGACCTTTCATGTTTAGCAGGCTCACATACCATAAACAGAATTTTCAGGTACTTTTTAAAATAAATAATGAGTGGGCTTATAAATATACACATATTTGTATTGCATAATTGTTCATTTTCTAAGAGCTACAACATGGAACCTACTCAAATCTGTCTTCCAGGTAAATATTAATAGCAAGAGAATAATTTTATGTACCTTGTTGCAATTTTCTTGACTTTTTGGTAATACCTCCCTAGAATCTTGTCCTATTTCTAGCAGTGGTAGACCCATCTCTAAAAGACAGTCTGTGCTTTGCCAGTCTCACAGAAGTGACAGCTTACTTCTGAGTTGAATTATGTCTTCTGGCCACAAGGGTTTTAGTTGTCTTCTTGGCGTTCTCCTTCCAAACCTCTCTAGTTTATCTCACTCTACTCTCAAGTAATCAATATTTATAAGACACTGGAGGCAGGGAACTACAATCATAAAATATCATAATATCATGTCAACGCTACACATTTCTCAGTAAAGAAAATGGCTCCCATCCTTCCTTGTACACCATTAGCAGGTCTGAACACGTCCCCTAAAGTATAGCACTTGTCTCACTAACAACTAGATCCAATTAACTGAGCTCCAGAAGCAGGTAGCACTTCTCTCCTACAGTCTGTCTCAGATGCAAACATCAGAGTATTCACATCAATTGAAAATCATTCTATAAATATTACTAAGAATGCAATGCTTAGCTGTTAGCAATGGGCAGACCTCAAGGATCTACCCAGTGGAGGAGAGAAGACATAGTGGCCCTCGCCAGCCTTCCTCCAAGTCCCTGAATAAAGTGCTTTGGCTCAAAAAAAAAAGAATACAATGCTTAGTAATAATGATAAATTGCACACTTGAGGGCTGATAACAGTAATTGCTAAGGCTATGAAAATCTATCATTCGATAACTAATGTCATAAATAATTATTGAGCTCCTACCATGTATCATTTATCATTAAGATCTGGGGACTCATATGGGGACAAGATGAACTATTTACTCCCATGAAGTCTGTCATAATAAGTAGTTAGACAAGCAAGCAAAAATTAGACATAATACATGATGCTTTATTTTTGGCAAACTGATTTTAACTCCTAGATTTAGTTTCTTCTCTAAAAATGAAAATAATAATAATAATACACATATTCCTGAAATGTAAGTGAGCTGATTGGTTATATGCTAAATAATTCTATGTATGAACTGTCACAGTGTATGTGCATTGATCAAATTGTACACCAGACTAATCTCACAGCAAGGAAGTGGCTTCTGGTTTTTTTCTCTTCTCATAAATAATTCAGAACATTTCAATTAAATGCTACATATTTCTGTGTAATCTATACTTACATATATCCTTATATATACACATACACAGATAAAACATTTTAAGAATGCAAACTGGTGAGTTGTTCTTTTGGTCTGGTGACAAACTATATGAAATAAGTGGCAATTTTCCAATGTGCAAATTACAGTGTCATTTGTGGATTCAATTTTATTGTTTTCAAATATATGAAAGCCAATTTTAATATATTTTTTTCTTTTTATGATTTTACCTCAGGCTAGTTAAAACTGCCAAATAAAAACAAGCTTGACTTTGGAGGATGGATTTTAAAAGTGTAAATACAGGAAAGAAGACAAGAAAAATTACACACAATACTCTTAACATTCACCTGAGACCTAGGCTGAGCCATCAATATATTTTATGTCCAGTTGGCCCTGGGTCTGAGGCTAACAGTGACACTCGTTCTATTGGTACTAGAAGCCATTTCATAAGAGAAAAGCAACCCTCTGCCAAATTACTGCAAAGAGTGACATTCTTAATTTTCTGAGGTAGGAAATCTGCTCCCTCATTAAAGGGAACGCTGTGTTATTAGCCCTCTGGCATCCCAGCAGCTGGAGCGCACACAGCAGGCTGGTCCTCCAGACCAGTGAAAAGATGCCGAGAAGCTGACTTTAGGTTATTTTTGCAAGAACATATTCTTGGAAAATGAACACTAGAGGGATAGAAGGGGATGGATCCAGATGAGAAGGGATGCGGGAAGAGCTGGGAGGAGTAGAAGAAAGGGGCTGCACTCAAGATATCGTATATGAGACAAAAAAAAATCTATCTTCAATAAAAGGAAAAATAAAACGAGCAGGCTACAAACTGTTTCCTAACGCCCCCAAACATCTTATTTATTATTTAGTGCTTCCATCCAGAGACTGACAGCAGGAGTGGGGAGAACTAGAAGGACAATTGCCACACTTCTGGAAGCAAAGCTCCAGACCCTGGGAGTCCTGGCACCCAGGGCCCACGCCTCTCACCCAGCAATACTTCACTGAAGAGATCAGTGGCAGTTCAGGTATGAAATTCGCAATGGCTACAGACTCTTCAACTCATTGTAACATTTAGACTATGATATTTACCTTTTCTAGGATACCTTAATCTGAAGGTCTTTCAAAGCCAAATAACCTTTCCAACAGTCCCACAGTTAGCTTACCTACATTGTCCTACCAGAAACTCTGCCGTCATTTTGCCTTTTTGATATTTCTATTCATACTACAGACATGTACTGCTCTCAACCTTTATCCAAAAGTTTCTTTTTGTAGTGGACAGCAGTCATTTGAAGAGATTCATAACTAGTTAATGTGCTGAAAACAAAATACTGAATGTTCAGCCCTAAGGGGGAACATCTATATTGATCTCACCACCGCCAAAGTTCAAGGAATATCTTGGAAGAGGAGGTAGAAAGAATATCGGAGCCAGAGGATGAGGAGGAATGGCATGAAACACTGTCTCCTGGACATGACATGATTATCACTATCATGAACTCACAGCAACTGTGGTTACCTACATAAAACCCAGGTAGTAGAATTGTAGCACAGTTATCGAGTAGATGGTTTCCAGACCGCATCCCTTACTGAAGCGTTACTGAAGGCTGATAAAAGCAAAAACTAGAAGAATCATTCCTTTTTTCAGTTTCCTATAAATGGTAGGTTTTCTGTGATGCAGTGGATGGCTCCCCAGCTATTCACATGAGGCACATAAAGATGGGAGGGAGGCATGCTGAAGGAATATGGTAGACATTAAGGGGGGTGGAGGGGGCAGATGAGATCATCTTTCATTGTGTATAAGCATGAGAACATCAAGAATCAGCAAAATAAATTAATTTTTACTTCTCGTCACATAAATAAATTCTTATAATTAAAAGTAAGTTTTATATATGATAGACAGACTCAATCTATCTTTTGAGAACTGGGTGTTACTCTCTTGGATACTGTATTTCTTGTGAAATTTAGAAGCCAACACTGTTTAATTATTCATGATGTACAATCTATCAAACAAGAGATTCCTAAAACTGCAAATGAAAACAACACTCTTATCTCACTTGCATCAAACACCAATAATTGGGGGGCAAAGACTTACGCAGTAGGAGTCACAATGTTTTCAAGGTTATGACTGAAAGAAGATAGAGATGAAGAGAAAAGATGCTAGGCCCCCAGTGATTAGAAACCACAGAGCTCTTGTTCTCGTGGCATCTCATGTGTAACCAGTCCCAGGACGAGAATATTCTGTTACTGGCAAAACTAAAGGAGCAAAATATAATTTCAGTCAAAAATACTAAATAAGGTATAAACTTAATAAGTTCAAGGAAGACTGTATTATTAATTAATTTCTTCTCACCCACCTCACAATGCTGGATAGACACAGAGTTCTTCAAAATTATCTAATTTGAGTTTCTTAATGGATTCCTAACTGCACATTTTGCTGTTCTTGTGAAGGAACATGATGGCTCAAATGGGTTCATATATGGGAAGATATAAGGAAATAGAACAAATTGTTCAAGAAGGTTTTACTAATAAGGGGAACTAGATAAGGTGGGAAACTTTCTTAGCAAGGCAAACATTAAGCAAGAAAGAAGATTAAAGGGAGAAGGTAAAGGACACTCACAGGTGTAGTGAGAAGCTGAGCATTCAAGCTTCATTTGCTTGTGTGTAACCAGTGTTCTACCTCTGTGTTTGAAGATGGGCTGGGCAGGGGTGGCACACCACCTTTAATCCCAGCACTCGAGAAGCAGGGGCAGGTGAATCTCTGTGAGTTCAAGGCCAGCCTGATCTACAAGAGCCAGTTCCAGGACAGGCTCCAAAGCTACAGAGAAACCCTGTCTTAAAAAAAAATTAAAAAATGGAAATGGCTGTGGGCTTCACATTTTCACATTGGGTATAATTACTCTCTCTTTGAAGGGACAGTGTCCACTAAACCCTTTAATTCTACAGAGTCTCCTCAGCTCCTCTAAGCACTTTCCTTCCACAGAGCTCTGTGCTATATAATACTTTCACTCAATACTTTTGCTCAATAACCTCATTTGAATTATTGGAATTTATTCCTCTTTCTTGGAATGCCAATACTGCCAAAATTTGCAAAACTGATTACTTCAGCAAAGCTCAAGTTCCTGATTGGCGAACAGTTTGGGAGGAAGCTTCTCCAGCACACAGGGCTACCTAGCACCGCATGTAGAGACAAGAGGAAGGCTACCTAGCACCATGTGTGTATGCTAGAAGCATGGTGTGTGTTTCCTCTTTGTACTGAGAGGAAGCATCACAAGTCATTGCACTGGAGGCACAGCATCTAAGGGCAAAGACTGCAACTGCCAGGAGCTGAGAACAAGGAGCAGCTTCCTAATCATGGCTCTCAGAAGAAGCCACCAAGGTGGCATTGTGATACTAGACTTCAAGAGTCTTCACCAGCTTCCCTGATTTAAACATGCTCCTGGCTTAAAAATCCCATCTTGCGGAATCTTACAGGAGCCCCACAGAACTCGTCCACTTAAGATTAAATTCTGAGCACAGTAGTTGTCTGATTCTGAGTGACTATTGGCACAAGTATGAGGATCTAAGCTAATTAATGCTTCTGTCTCTTTAAATGTCTGTAGCTTCTAAATATTACAGACAATTCCTAGAAATTCCCTTCATTTAAGGCTAATCTCAGCCAATAGTGGTATTTCAAAGTGTTATGTCTTCCTTCAGTTTTGCATTGTGTGTTTTGAGATATCAGCTCAATACTTCAATTCACGTTCCTACTAGAAAGTAATAGAAGTTTGATTTGCTTGTTACAGAATGTATGAGCAATTGCGAGCTAAGAACGTCTCAGGGTTACTTTCAACGGCAGTTGTATTGGTTAGGGATGTGGGATCGCAGTCTGTAGAAGACGGGTGCTTCCTGGACAATTAGTAGCATCTCTCCTGGCAGTTGACCAAAGAGGTGAAGATTAATGAGCAAGGGTTTCATTTCCAAGGACCTGTAACTAAGGTTGGAGAAATGGCTCAGTTGATAAAAGCATTTGTTCTTCAGGTATGAGGCCCTAAGTTAAGATCTAGGCAGGCATATAAAAGCTCAGGTGTGATTTCATGTGGCTCTGTCACCTCAGCGCTGTGAGGCAGACCCGGGAAGATTGCTGGGGTTAGCCAGCCACCAGCCTAGCCCTGCCCTGGGCTGAGAGACCCTGTCTCAAAAGAAGAAGTTGGAAAGTAATCCTCCTCTAGCTTCCATGATCAGACATGTGTGCTAAATCACATGTGCATATGTTACACACATATACATATCTGTATGCTACCATGGAAGACTTATATGTACACAACTTACCCAAATATGCTGAATTGCGGGCTAGTGATGTAACTCATCCACAGAGCATGTGATGAGCATAGTAAAGGTTTGAATTTTATCCCAGCACTGTCAAAAAATTACAGCAATAGCAGCAACAATATCTTCATAGTTATTGTCTAGACATTCAATGTTTGTGTGTGTGTATCTGTCTACATGAACTCTATATATGCATTTGATATATAATTATAGTTAACATTTTATCTAGTGCTAGCTATTTCCCACAGATCTTAGGTACTTAGAAGCAATGTAACATTTAATTCTATGACATCGTTAAGAGGCAGTTACTATTAATATTTTTTATTTTTCAATTAAGCAAATTCAACAGAAGAAAACACTGCTCAAAATCACCTGGCTGACCGGTGACAGGTCCAGGTTTAGACCAAAGCTGTGTTCTCACACGGTTGCTACACTATATGTGCATGGGTAAAAAGAGCAGGAAAGAAGAATCAAAATTGTGCATTTAAGGACCAGCAAGATGGATCAAGGGGTAAAGACATTTGCCACCAGTCTTGCTGAGTTAAACCATTGTAACCCACCTGATGGAAGGGGAGAACCAACTTTGGCAAGTTGTTCTTTGGCCTCTGCTCACACATAAAGATGCAAGCATGCAATTATAATTAATTAAACAATTAAAAATTTTCAAATGTGCATTTAAGTGGGGGCATGAAAACATTTAAGGAGAAAGAGTTATAGATACATAGAGAGGGTAAAGTGGTAGGTACCCTGAAATATAGTAGAAAATACAGGGAATCCGTTCAGGGTAAATGGAGCTGAAGAGGCACCAGCTAGGAAGACAGAGAATCACGGCAGGAGGGTGAAACAGCATGGAGCACAGAGTGCCCTGGAAAGGAGCCTGCAGCTCACTCAGCAGGGATCATGAGATCAACAGGCAGCTCTTAAAAAGGGGACACAAATGGCCAATAATTACTTTTTAAGGTGTTCAACAGTCTTAGTCAACAGGGAAAAGCAAGTTAACAGCACTCTGAGATCCTATTCCACCCCGTGAAAATGGCTGAGATCAAGAAAACAAATGACAATAAATGTTGGCAGGGATGTGGGCAGAGAGGAACTCTTAATTGCCTTATCCATTGCTGGTGGGAGTGTAAAATATCACAGCCATCATGGAAAACAGTGCTTCAATCTTTAAGTTTGATTTATTAGAAAAACAGCTAGAGGAAACAGCTCATCCTGTGGTGTTAGTTAGATATTTACAGTGGGGTATTACAGTACTTCCAAAAGTTGTCTACCATCTGTGAGTTTATTTTTCATTTTCTATGGTTTCTCAAATCTAAATCTGTTGGCACTTTTCACATAGCAAAACCTAAGTATGACTTAGAGTGATTAGTTCAGAAGACTGTATCTCTAGCTTGTGTCCAATCAAAACTATTAAAATAATAAATCCTTTCATCATAAAACCTAGAAAATTATTCTCCCATTTTCCAGATTAAGAAAATAAAGGGCAGAGGTATGTTAATACACTAGGAATCTGAAGACAGCTGTGCCTGTTGCTAGCCTTGTCCCGTCCCCTCAGAAGCTGCTTCTGTCCATTCTGTTCTCGTCTTGTCATCAGAAGTCAGCTATGGTACAAATGTTTCAAAGAAGATCTCAAACATGAGTCCTGTCCTTTCCTGACAACTGTGGAAGAAAGAGTTTATTGTGGCTCACAGTCGGAAGGCAGTCTGTCACCTTCCCAGTGAAGGAGAGGTGGAGAGAGGGAACTCCCTCACAATCAGGAAGCAGAGAGAAGCAAGTGTGGCTGCTCAGCTCATGTGACTGTTTTTCTGCACTCTCAGACCCTGTCCAGGGAATGGTGCCAGCCACACTCTAGCTGGGTCTCACCCTTTCCATCTAGGTCTCAGGGAAACTCCCACAGATCTGAAGCCAATGAACACTATCACATGCAGGAAGCCAGATTCCCAATACAACGCAGCACAAACAAAGCTGTTTATTTTTGTTCTAATAATGCTTAATTGATTTCTGATCAGAAGTTTACCAAGTAACATTTTTAAAATATCAGTTTTCACAAGGTAGTGATCTCTATTTGAATTAGTAATGAGTATGTTACAAGCTCCTAAAACAGAGCCGAGATAGCATTCATTGTTCCTCACAAACTTGGACACACTTTTTACTAGGCAGCCTGGAGGCAAAACTGCTCTCCAGCTTCCCAGGCACTCAGCAACTTGACTTTTCAGCCTCCTCTGGAAGACATAACCTTTTCTACCTCAAAAGGTTCGATCATATTCTGCCTTCTCAAGTCATTCTTGTCTCCATCTTTCATTCTAAAGTTTAGCAGCCACATCTCGGAGCTGGTTTCCTTGTAGCTTTCTTTTGAAAATGTATAGCTTTAGCTCTCATGTCTAATCTAAAATATTCACTTCTATTAATTCAGTCTTATTCTTTTCCCTGTGTTCAGCCAGAGATTTCTAACAGCGTGGTTGACATTTTCATTTAAAAAAATGTAGCCTTTAGATAAAATTTAGCTAAAACCATATTTATGACTTTTTTTTTTCAAATTCCCTTCCTTGGTGAGCTCCTGTGCTTTTGTATACTGGCGGGAGTGTCTTCAGGCTGGCTGGCTGGCTGGTCATCTACAGGAGATTTACAGGGTGCTACAGGATGAGTCAGTTGTCCTGCAAAGCTCCTTGTTCTGTGTTCTAAGGAGAAAGTGAAATGAATTATTCATTTGTTGCTTTTTTTTTTTCCTCTCAGTTTTTGTCTTCAGCATTGGCTCAGTCTACAAAAGTCAGCAACCTCCGTAGCTCCTCATGGGTCTCCTGAATTACAAGACCCAGCACCCTGCGTGCCTGGCAGCAGGCTACTCAAGTGAACAAGCTTAATTATGCACTGATAACTTTGAAAATCCTCGCTCTCTGTTAAGAAATGACTAAGCACATTATCAGGAAATGAAATGATAAATGTCTCCACGTCAAGATGAGCATCTACAGGTGGATTAGCAGGGAACTGGGTTTAGAAAGCTTACTTTAGGTGCAGTGGAATTAACTGTGTTTATTCTTTGAAATCTATTGATTTTCCAAACCAACATTATTCCACTGACTACAGTAGGCAATCCAGAAAGAAAAGTGAATTTGATACAAAAAGAAATATGGATAAGATTATCTAAATAAGTCAACTTAAAGCTAGCCATCACCATTAAAGGCTTCTATAGAGCCCACCGTATCCATTCAATAACCATTTTATTAGTTATCTCCTTGCTCAAAGTATTGTAATAAATATCATGAGAGAGGGTTTGAACTTATGAAACACAGCTGTTAATATTAAGAAATACCACGGTTTGATATTAAGTGTATCTGACTCCATCACTAAACTCTGAGAAAACTTAAGTGATTCCTATATTTCTTCATAAATTTCAGATCCCTAGTCTATAAAATCTGGAGTGAGAAAGTTGATTTGTAATTTAGCAAACATAGTAGAGAAAATGTACACAGCATGCTTATCATAGTAAGTATATTCTTATTAAATGGAATGCATTGTAATTATTTATGAAATTAAACAATGAGCCAGGAAATAGAAAACAACATGCCCAGTACATGTCATTGTTTAATTCATTAGATCTCATTTTTTTTGTTTTCTCCACTTACTTAGGCTTCAAAAATTATGGAGGATTTAGTTTCTCCCTATATGTGAATGTAGCTAAGTACACTTAACCCTAATAAAAATTAACATTTAAAGTAATACTATTTTATTTAACTTATCTTTGTATAACAATGAAAAGCTTGGGCATAATAATATAAATGACGTTGAAATAATTATATTTTCGAGAAGAAGCGATTTTATCAAGAGATGTGTTCTTGAATGCTTTTACAAGTGTCCTTAATGCCAAATCCATGTAAGACAGCTCTATTGTCCTATCTGCTCCTGAATCTACCCACTCAGAGAGGGACCTGGTCTTCAGTCACACTCTGAAACCTCCGCCATTACATAAGCAAAGAAACCTTGGAATAAGCCAGTTACATGGAGATTTAATAAAGATGGTGATGATATAATGAACACTACTTATCAGATAAGCTTCAATCAATCTTTTAAGTACTAGTAGCTTAATCTGTGATCAAGGTTAGAAAGTAGAACTTAATATACCAAATAAAAAATATAAGAAAGTGTCAAAATGACAGATTTACCTGTACAAAGGAAAGTTGCAATCAAAGAAAACTACAGACTTTAAGGGTAGATGGACACGGTTTGTGAAATATTATGAAAAAATTATAAATACATATCTTGATTTATATTTTGTATTATTTTTTCTTCAGTTGCTTAGAATGAATGATATTCTGCTGATGCCTTTAAAAAGCTGTTTCTTAGAATGAACAGAGATCTAATTATTGCTGATATTTAGAGCTACTGAGGCCTGAGCGTGGCAGGAGCCTGGGTTGCTGAAAGAGGATCAAAATTAACATATGCAAAATGTCAGTTGGCAGAAAAACACTGGAAACCTTTCCCACCTGGGCTACATGTAACAGAGGACACACAAGGAAAGGCTGGTGATTCCTGGATTGGGTGGGAGTGGAGATGCCTAGGGGGTGGTCGTGGACACTACACAAATGACCTATAAAGAATCCCTATGCTCACAGCAGATGGCAGCTGAACCTTGGAGCTGCCCTAGCTTTCTGAATCACTTCTATTTTGGGAAATGTCATACCTCTCCTTTTAAATCTAGATTTTAAGCAGATTTTCATATATGAGTACTTTCTTTTTTACATCATCTCAACCTCTACCTTTCTAAATCCACTTCTCTCAGCTTCATGACCTTGTCTCTTATAAGTACTTTACAAATACATGTGTTTGTTCCCATGTACATATATAGTATACAAATTGCATTTTTCTTTAGAGATGAGCAGAATATATATATTCACACCACATTCTCATTATCCATTTGTCATTTGAAGGACATCTAGATTGTTTCCATTTCCTGGCTATTGCAAATAGAGCAGCAATGACCATGACTGAGCAAGTGTCTCTGTAGTAAGATATCAAGTCTTTTGGGCATATGCCAAGAAGTGGTATAGCTAAAAGCTTCTGTAAGGCAAAGAAAGCAATCAGTACAGTAAAAATGAAGCCCACAGATGAAAAGATAATCTTTGCCAGAAATATATTTCATAGAGGATTAATATTCAGAATATACAGCATCTGGTACCAATTCTTTGCTCCATAGCATAACCCCTGGTAATTGCAGTGGTGCCTTCTGTGTCTTCAGGTGTCATTAGCATAAGGACACAGGTCACTTAAAGTCACCCTAATACTCTTCACCACAATCTTTAGCACACAATTTAGGAAGAACTCATTTCTCCACAGGGGGAAAAAGTATGCCATAAAGATGAAGACATGGTAGACAGCCTGCTTGTCATACACAACAGCATTCAACATGACCAGACTAAAAAGAATCCTTACTGAAGATTTGAAGGGGTAAAAACAGATGGCTGGATGAGGTGAGAAGAGAAAGACTCTCAATTCTGAGTAAAATAGCTTGGAACAAGACATCTGGGTAGAAATCTCAGAAGAAAATAAATATATTATCTGAATTTTGTTGGTGATGCTGTTACAAATTTCCAGTAGAATAAATCTAAGGAACATAAATTGGTAGTAATTATTTGAGCCAATAAGAGTTATTTATAAGAGAGTGAGCTCCCAATGTTCAAGGTTAATGTCACATTGGTGGCAAATTATGTAAATCAGAGACCAGTTTTGAGAGGACACACAGCCAGGGAAGAAGATACCAGAGGCAGAGAAGAAGATATCTTTGATGAAATGAAGAACTAGGAAAATGAAAAGTAGTGACCTTTAAGCCTAAAAGTTACATTTTAATGAGCATTCAAAATAAGTTAGCAAAAGCAATAAAGACACCAGAAAAGAGAGGAAACAGTGAGGGGTGATCATGAAATGTTTGCAAAAATCCTTTTGTAGTATGAAGACCGTTAGAAAGTTGAGAAAGGTAAAAACTAAAAGTATTGTTGGCACCTTGCTTGCTTTAAATGGAAATACCACTATTTATTGAACATCTAATATGTTAAGGATCCTCTTTTAGGAACTATAAATCAACCCAGCTGGAGAAAATGGACTACTGTCATTGAGCCAACTATTTGCTAACAGTTTGGAATGAGATAGGTAGAGATCTGAAAGAAAGTTTTAAAGTATTCAACATGATAATATTACTGGATCAAATTATAAAAATATTTGGATGTTCTGTTTATTTTCTCTTATAATTCACTTTCTGTTAATCTGCCAAAATATTGGGAACAATTCTGTAAGCTAATTAAAATATATTTTTAAAAAACATAGAAAATAATCTTTCTTTATTGACAGCATAAGAGGCACAACTTCATCACTGTTATCTGGTTTATGTCTCAGAGACATGTCAGGACATGAGTTCTGTTCTTGTGCTCACTTTATACAGTAAACCATTACACAGACACCAACAAACATGTTAAAGTTAGATGGTGGTTCCTATTGACTCTGAGTTATTAACTGAGGCCTTTTATGGATGTTGAAGACATACTGAATGTATTAACAGAAAAGAAAGGGCTGCTTAAATTGGATGAAATTAAATAAGTTAATAACCTATGCCCCCAAAATTTCCACATCTTCTGTGGCCCATCCAAAATTAATTGTGATGCTTAACTAACAAAAACACTCAAAAACTGAAATTACAAAGGAAGAAGAATTGAGAAAACTGGTGCTCCAGGTGCCCTCCGTCCCCAGCATCAGGTAGACTAGGCTAGCTCCTGTAGAAACTCCCCCTAGTCCTCACCAAAAGCACTCACTGAATTTGATACCCCATCACTATCTTAATTCACAGCTAAGGATTTCAGCCACAGGTTGTAATGGTTGTCTTTGTATTTCAGCTAGATAAAAGCTAGAGTCATCAGAAAGGAAGGAACCTCAGTTGAGGAAATGTTTGCATTAGATCCAGTTTTAAGGCATGTTTTAAATTGGTGATCAATGAGGGAAGGCTCATACCACGGGAGGTAGTGCCATCCCTAGGCTGGTGGTCCTAGATTCTATAAGCAGGTCGAGCAAGCCAGAAAGAGCAAACCAGGAAGCAACTCCCCTTCATGGCCTCTGCATCAGCTCCTGCCTCCAGGTTCCAGCTGGAGGAACTGGTTGAGTTCCTGTCCTGACTTCCTTCAGTAATAAAGAGCAATGGTGAGGTTTAAGCCAAATAAACCCTTTCTTCCCCAACTTGGCTTTTGATCATGGTGTTTCATCACAGTAATAGAAATTCTAAGACATATATAAAGGTCAGTTACTTTAGTTGACATCTATACATAAAGTCTCTTTTATTTGTTAATTGCCAAGCTAAATAGAAGATATATATATAGTGAGAAAGAGAGAGAGAGAGCCTGTCGTATGGAAGGCAGAGGACAACTTGAAGGAGTCATTCTCTCCTTCCACATTATTGGCTTCTGGGTATCCAACTCAGGTTATCAGGTTTGGCAGCAAGCACCTTTAACAAAACTATGGAGTCATGTCACCAGCCTGTTTATTTCAGAACATTTTAAAAGTCATTTAATGTCTGTTCTTCTTGGAAAAAATGTGATCTCTCTTAAGGCTCACAGATTTCTGGATGCTATGCTGGCTATACTAGTTATAAATGACCTTCTTTAGCAATATTTATTTCTTTAATATAATTTCTTTCTTTTTATGGTCTAACTTAATCTATTTGAAAAGTCAATGTGGGATTCCCCTCTGTATGCTGTGAATACCAATGATTAATAAAGAAATTGTCTTGGGCCTGCACAGGGAATAGAGGTAGGTGGAGAAAACTAAACTGAATGCTGGGAGAAAGAAAGAGGGGTAAAGGAGAAGCCATGTAGCCCTGCTGGAGACAGATGCCAAAACTTTACTCAGTAAGCCAAAGCCTCATTGCAATACACAGATTAATAGAGATGGGCTAAATTAAGATGTAAGAGTTAGCCAATAAGAAGCTAGAGCTAATGGGCCAAGCAATGATTTAAATAATATAGTTTCTGTGTGGCTGTTTTTTGGGTCTTAACTGCCAGGAAACAAACAAGCAGTCCTCTTAAAACAAACTAACACTCCAACGTGGTTGACTAAATTCACGTAAAACCTAAGAAAACTTGGAAAGGATTTCTAGTTACTAAAAAACCAAAGTTTAGCTGCATTTATTTTTCTGAATGGGCTTTGCTTGCTGGTGGCATGCAGTAGCTCCTTTAAGAGAGGTTTTTCTGATTCAGCAGTAGCAGAAAAAAAGCTGGGCTGTTTTGAAACTGCAGCTTCCAGGAACATACTGCCAGTGCAAACTCTGACGAGGTCCAGTTATAGAGTATTTAAATGGGTTTTGTGAGCAGTGTGTTACAAACTGCTTAATGACGAGACAAAGACCCACTGCATACTTAGAACTGGCACAATATGCACAGCTAGCAGAGCTGAACAGACTTCCACCATGTTGGACTCTGTGGAGCAAGTAGTCAGGACCATATATAATGTTGCAGCTTAAGTTTTTAGGAAGCGCTTAGCATTTTAAGAAGCACTCCTGCACAGTAAAGAATTACAGACAAACAATAATAGTACAGATTCAGACATAAAAGACCTCCAAATGGGTCACTGTGTTGGATAAATGTACATAGGCTTAGGAGAGAGAGGAAAAAAATATAGACAGTTATAAAAAGAAGTAAATGGTATTTTTTAAAAAAGGGTAAAGTCTTTAAAGAGACAGTAGACAGTCATAGATTAAAGGAGTAAAAAATTAATAAGCTATGTAAAGATGGAATATACAGAAAGAGTCTGGATTATATATATTATTGTTTTTTCTTTGAATTTTTGATTGTGAAGGAGCTAAGTACAGAGAGACATTTCATTGTATAGGCTGCTAAGTTAAACCCAGCATATACATCTTAAAGGTATCTTGATTTCTAAATATGGGTCTAAGGATATGTTGCTTAAGAAAAGATGTTCTTTTGTTTCCACAGAGGATGAGAACCTATGGATTAATTCCAAACTAATGTGGTTTGATACACCAAGACCCCCCAAAATGTTCCTGTGTACACCCCCTAAAAATTACTTTGCCTAATAAACAGCAGGAAGCAGTTTGGAGAGAACTACGCCCAAATTCCCTAAATGATTGTTTATTAATATTTGTCTATATTTAAAGGGGGATATGCTATAGAGATTTGCATTGGTATGGATCTTGCTCTATTGATATAAATTTAAGGCCAATTTTGTTTTATTTATATTTCTGCTCTTGATTAAGGTATTGTGTTTGTGAAACTCATTTAAAAATGTAATGTATAATTAAGAAATATAGGGTAATAGATAATCATCTATAATAGCCAAGTTTGTAGTCATGTTAGTTAGATTTTCTAGATGTACAGTGATATATTTCAGATGGATAGGCATTCTTCAAACCTTTCAAAGACTACAGAATACAGCATTTAAAATGTTTAAGAACTTAGGACTTTTCATGACGATGAGGCACATCTGGTCCTCATAGCATCACTTACTTCAAGAGAAAGATGGGCATCAAAAAGGCTTCTTAAGGAGTTGGTTAACCATTTTGGCAAGAAACTGCTCTTTTCTGAACTTCTTGATGAACTGGACATGCAGTACCCACAGAGAAATGACTGCTGACCTTGCCTAAAGGTGAGATGGTACTTCAGGGTTCCTGTTTTATGAAAGAGTCTGTAAGACATTTTGCAAGAATCAGAAGAAAGTGACTGACAAACTGCCAATATAGGTTGAATTGTCTTTGAAATTCCATGCCTCATGGAAAAGTCTGCTGGATACTATGGGCCTATAGGCTCAAGATGGATGCCCCAACAGTACAGAAGAACTTTTGGTAACTGTCCAG
The DNA here is from genome assembly GCA_004026605.1 of Ondatra zibethicus. Lineage (NCBI taxonomy): Eukaryota > Metazoa > Chordata > Mammalia > Rodentia > Cricetidae > Ondatra > Ondatra zibethicus. Next base: position 7,591 of record PVIU01014917.1, on the reverse strand, counting down.
GTAGCAAGATATCTCTGTCAATTCTAGAGTTTTGGAAGTTGCTTACAATGTACTTCCTGTTAACTTAGATAATATATCCTTCTGGAGTCTTTGATGGAATTGAAGTTATAGTTATAGTTTTCCTTAGTTATGATAAAAAATAAAGTAGATATAAATATTGTAACTATAATTCTTGCTTGATACCTGCTTTGTTATATGTAATTTTCCTATGTTAAAGTTAAAACCTTCCTTTTCATTTAAACAGAAAAGGGGAGGTGATGTGGGATTCTCCTCTGTATGCTAGGAGTATGATTGGTTAATAAAGAAACTGTCTTGGGCCTGTGCAGAAAATAGAGGTAGGCAGGGAAAACTAAACTTAATGCTGGGAGAAAGAAGGAGGGGTTAAAGAGAAACCATGTGGCCCTGCCGGAGACAGACACCAGAACTTTACCCGGTAAGCCACAACAACCTCGTTGCAATACACAGATTAACAGAGGTGGGTCAAATTAAGATGTAAGAGTTAGCTAATAAGAAATTAGAGCTAATAGGCCAAGCAGTTATTTAAATAATATAGTTTCTATGTGGTAATTTTGGGGCTGAGCAGCTGGGAACCAACAAGCAATCCCCTAAAGCTTTCTTTTTCATTTAAACAGAAAAGGGGAGGTGATGTGGGATTCCCCTCTGTATGCTGTGGATACCATTGCTGAATAAAGGAACTGGCTTGGCCTGATAAGTTAAACTTAGTTAGGTGGTGAAAATTAGGCTGAATGTTAGGAGGAAGAAAGAGGAGTCAGAGAGAAGCCATGGGCAGCCGCTGGAGACAGATGCACTGAAACTTTGCTGGTAGGCCATGACCTCATGGTGATGTACAGATTAATGGAAATGGGTTAAAGTAAGATGTAAGAGTTAGCTAATAAAAAGCTAGAGCTAATGGGCCAGACAATGTTTTAATTAATAAAATTTCTGTGTGATTATTTAGGGTCTGACCTGCTGGGTGGCTGGGAAACAAACAAGTGGCTTCCTTACAATGAAAAGTATTTTCCCAACAGCCAATGGAACCCACAATACACTCTTATTACTCCAACCGGTAATTTTATCTTATGAAAATTTTTGAGTGATTTATAAAAGTACATATCACAATAAAAATTAACTCATTAACACAGTACATAGCCTACATTAATAGGGCTCTGAATAATAAGCATTAATTTTTAATATTGTTTAAGGTATGCATTGGATAATTATAATAGCCAAAAAATCTACATTGCCAAGTACTCTGCATAAGATGTAAAAGTAAAGTCTTCTCATAATATTGTTATTTTTAGATAAAATTTCAAAATTTCTAATAACCCTGGATAACTTTATAAATCACTCTCTGATTCTAATCTCTTTTTTAAAATAAAAATATGTATCTTGCAGATTAAAAAGTATTATTACTGTTGAATAGTGTAAGATTAGTCTCTCACCAAATCCATTACAAGTGCTCTCTCGAAATGGCTCTTGTATCACCTATCATCACATCTTCATGCAGAAATTTATCATTTCATTATCAGTTGCACAAATAGTTGTACTTTGATCCTGTAGGTGCAACCAGACATTAATTTCCTGCAGGTTATTTCATATTTGTCAAAGCAATGTGAACATTAACATCTTCCTTAATTTCCCATTTCAACAAGAAATTAAAATGTCTCACTGATCTATGAGCCGACTGTCAATCTCTGCTTACCAGAACAAACTTAGAAACTAGAAAGTGATCAAGGATGATTAATCAAACAGATATCTCAGATTTTATATATTAGTAAGAGAAGGACATTCTTTCAGAGTCTGAGAGGATTTGAAGATTTGTTTAATTCTTAGCTAAGTGGGAACAGAGAATCAGAATTGTCAGTGTAGCTAAGAACAACAAAATACAAAAAGAAAATCTTACACTGAAATGAACTCATTGATATATGTTAGCTATCTTGGATGAGCAATGATCTGAACAGCAACAGTATAACAGTAAATAAAATATTTAATGATTTGAGAGCATGTATTATGCAGTCTAGAAGAGACAGGTCATAAAGTACCCTCTTCTTTCATACTTTCTAGTCATTAAAGTTAAAGACAGAACCTTGTTCTAGCCTCCCTTGCAGCTAGACAGTGGGTTTGTCATCCATGAAAATTATGGCACTTGTTAACATACTGACAAATCAACCTAAGTTCCTTCCTTAAAGACATTTCTTCCTTAATGAAAGTAAAAAATAAACACTTTTTACAAGGTCATTCGATCATTAGAACTTCTGAAACTACCTGGAAGCCATGTGGATAAAGTCAAGAGTTTCACAAGGCACCAAACTAATTTAAACAACCCCAACACTTCCTACATACAACTTTTGTTTGTTTATAAGTGTAAGTGTAAATGTCCCTATATATACAGATGCATGTGTGTATACAGGCATGTGTGTGAAGGCCAGAAAACAACTTACAAAGGTTCTTCAAGAATAATGCATTTTAAATTATTGATTAATATTATGGTTGTTGTTGTTTTCAAACAGTATCTTCCTTTGGCCTAGAACTTTCCACATAGACTAGCCTGGCTGACCAGTGCTTTGGCTGAGTCTTCCTATTTAGAGCTAGGGTTACCAGCACAGACAAACATGTTTGGCATTTTATAAGTGGGTTCTGGGGATCAAACTCATGGCTTGAGACTGGCAAGGCAAGCATTTTACATACTGAGTTATCTCCCCATCCATGCGCAACCTTCTTAGAATTAAAACTTAAACCCTTGTTCACCTTGCTCTTGACTGGGATATTAGTAACTTAGTCACTAAACAAATACATTTTAAGTAAACAGGTTAGTAAATACATAGAAGATAAAATGCTCAACACCAAAATCCTTCCAAGAAGAGTGTGGTGGTTTGAATGAGAGAAATGTTCCATTGGCTCAGGGTTTGAACATGTGGTGGTACATATTTGGGGAGAAGGTAGGGTCTTGTTGAAGAATTCATGACCTCACCTCACTTTCAGTTTGCTCCATCTGTTCCACCCTTGTGGCTGAAGATGTGACTTCTTAGCTTCCTGCTCCTGCAGCGTACCTCCTTATCATGACTGACTCATCCCTCTGGAGCTGACAATACGCCACAACGGACTCTTCCTTCTATAAGTGGCCTTAGTCATGGTGTTTTGTCACAGCAACAGGAAGTAATAAGCAGAGGGAGAAGAAAATGAAGGCTTGAAAATGTTGCTAAATGTGGTTTGGCAAGATAATTCAGATGTTGTTTGATTGTGGTGGCTTTTTAAAACATTGTGTGTATGTGTGCATGTGTGTGTGTGTGTGTGTGTGTGTGTGTGTGTGTTTGTGTGTACAAGAATACAAGTGCATGCAAAGTTTGAGGTGTTTGAGTCTCCAGGCAACTGTGAGACACTTGATGCCATCTCTGGTAACTGAACTTGGGTCCTCTGCAACAGCACTGCCTGCTCTAAACCACTCACCTATATAGCTCCTGTTTCACGCTCCAACGTTTAAAACAAAACAAAAAAAAATCAACATAATAAAGTGATAATTAGAGGGATTGAATACAGAAAAGGGGAATTAAAGATATTATACATGATAGAGGATGACTAAGATCAAAACAAGATTCAAAAGATCATGTGGTCACATGGATGCTGACTCTTCTCCCCTAAACCACTTTTGACACTCATGATGAGAAAACTTCTAGTTTCCTTCTTTACACCTCAGTCTCACTCACCGCTACTTTCTCAAGTTTTGCTACGATTCCCAACCCTTTGGAAGACTGGGCCTGTGGGACAGTGGAAAGAGTAATTCCTTAACAATTTTAATTTTTCTTTAGTATTTGAAATATGGAAAGTTGACACTCAGATGTGTATTTCAGACTTTAATTCACACTTGAACTCTAACTCTCTCCTTAATATTTGAGTTTGAGCATCTCACGGGCATCTCTGAACTGTCATGTTTCTTCAGCTGGTGCCTATATATCACCTCTCTCCTCTCACACAGACACACGTTTCTTCTACTTTTACAATTTCACTTTGGGTAAATGTGAATATCTTTCACCTTGCTGGTTAAACTCCTAAACCATAGGCTAGGATTATCATGGATGGCTTCAATCATTCCCACTTTTCACTCATAGACCAGCTTCACTGCTTCTACTTGCCACATAAACAAAGTTGCTCTACGTACTACTCACAAGTCCTCTGGAGCACACCAACAGTTCCTCTTAAGAGTACCATGAAAATTCCCTTACACCTGCTCTTACCTACCTGCAATCCAAATGAATCTCTAGGTAGTGCCCAGAATAGGCTTTTATAAACTTATACTGGATCAAGTCTGTCTCTCATTTAAAACCTGAAAGGAACTTTCTGATCTATGCACAAAAGAAAAGAAAAAAAGAAAAAGAAAACCCAGCAAGAGTCTACATTGTTGGCCCTGCTTATCGCTGAACTTGATCATCCAAATTGCTTATTTATTGCATTCAAACCACATTCATCTTCTCCATGTTTTGTGAGCATATTCTTTAAAAATACTACTCCCTAGAACAAGAGTTCTCAACCTAGGTCTCGACCCCTTTTGGGGATGAACCACACTTTCACAGGGGTTGCATATCAGATATCGTGTATATAAGATATTTGCATCATTATTAATAGTAGCAAAATTGCAGTGATGACATAGCAATGAAGATAATTTTATGATTGGTGGTCACCACAACATTTGGAGTTGTATTAAAGGGTTGCAACATGAGGAAGGTTGAGAGCAACTGTCCTAAAATTATATCTACAAAACTGGCACTATTGTGTGCATCAAACTTGCTTCAGTCATTGATTCATAGTTAACTTCTCCAATCTCAGAATACCTTAACTTTTTAGTTCATATATAAGCTAAGAAGATAGTGACGGTGGCCAGAAGGATGACAGTCAACTGCCTCATGCCCTCCCTTGCTCATCTATACCCTCTCTAGTTGGAATTGTATACTGGGACAATACCTCCCCAACTCACCTTCCCCAAGGCTAGCTGACCATGAGAGTAAGCAACATTGAGAGATTAAGGAGTAAGGAGAGCAGTTAAGAAAGAGCGACCCATCTCTCACCATCTGCTTCCCTGAGAAGCCACTCTTGTGACAATGGCCAACTTTCTCTACAACCATAGAAGTTGTCAGATGATCCAATAGCAGAAAAGTGATACAGAAAATAATGGTCTTCAACATGAACTTCCTAAGATTGAAAGAAGGTGGTTTATCTAACTCCATAGGACCCCAGAAAGCCTCATTCACAGAAATGCCTCCTCCCGGGTTTGGACATCAGTTTACCACTTGTCTGCACACTGGTAAATTATTCAGTCTGGCTAACTCTCAGATATTGCTTTTAGAATTTAAAGCACAGGTAGGTAGGTAGGAAGGTAGATAGATAGATAGATAGATAGATAGATAGATAGATAGATAGATAGATAGGTAGGTAGACAGACCTTCTTTGAAAAGATATTAAAACTTGCTTATTAAAATTTAATAAATAGAAGGAAGCCATCGAGATGGTTCAGTGACTAAAGGTACATGCCTCCAAGCCTGAGTTTGATTATTCAGTTGAAGAGCAGAACTAACCTCTGCAAACTGTCCTCTGACATCTACGCATACACTGTGGCAATACATACATACAAAAATATGCAAAAATGAATGAATAAATGAAAACAAAGTATATGTTGTTTTAGAAATACATAATTCAAGTAAATTAGAGTTAAAGTCACTGATACACAGGAAATATGGTGGTTCTTCACCTAGTAACTTTTAAAAATATTTTCTTGAGCATTGTATTTCTGAAGTAGATTATCATAACACCAAAGAAAGTATTTTATATAATAGCAAATAGCTATAAAATATGATCTGCATGAAACACAGCATAAATTAACAACTATAAATTAATATAATTCCATATTATAAATAAATCAACTATGCAAAAGTTATAGTGTCAAAATAGGAAGAAGGATCTAGAGTAAGGGCAGCATAAAAGTACACCAGACCTGCATGAAATTACTCCGTGGCTCATTTAGTTAAGCAGAAGTCTGAGTTTTATCTTCCATTTTATGGGTATGAGTGCTGATCCACACTGATGAGCCCTACTGCTGGCTCCTCTGCTGTGAGCAGACAGGTAGCAATCCACCTCCATAAACTGATTTATCTAAGCACACAGAATAATAACAAACATAGTGTGTACTACACTAACCTTAAAACCAGAGATTTACCTATTAAAGATATGTACAAGTGAGAATTTTATGAATAAGATTTTCAAATTTCTTTTATTAGTATTATATTCTAACAATATTACAATGGTTTTGTATCTTTTGGAGAGGTTCTTGTTCAATGTGAGTGATACTTTTAAAGCTATTTTGGTATATTTTTCCAGTTTAAGCTATATATAAATACAGGCAAAAATCAAGTGTTATAAAATTATAAGGAAATTATGAGTGTTAATGCAATAATAGATAGCTTATCATTCACCAGAGTATGTCCTCTGGCTAGTTAATGCGTCATTTACAGAACTACATGTTGTCATTGAGGACGCATGAGTGAAAAGAAATTGCCTAGCTCAAAATTTCATTACCTCAGAGGAACGCAATACCTTAGGTTTGTAGCATTACAAATTTCAGAGTGGAATGGCTGCAGTCTGCCTGCATGGCAGTCTTTCCACTAGGAAAATGCAATGCAACAATTAATTTTCAGAAATGCATTCCAACTTAATGGTAATCGCTATGACTCTTTTAGCTTCTATGGCAACAAAATGCGTAAGTATGAAAGGTCTACTATGAGAACTCAAAGATGTGATGGTTCTCCCCTGGGGATCTGTAGAGAAATGGGTCAAAGGTGACTGACACTATAAAACCACAAGTTGCTTACTTCTTTCTCATTAAAATGTTAGGCAATTTGAAATTGAAGAAATGGGTTTCAAAATAACTTGAAGGCAATAAAAGCTATAATGATAAATTTTTACAAAATAATATTGGCAATAATTTTTAAAATTAAGAGACAAAAAGAGCTGCAATTTAATCATTTTTGGACATACCAAAGAAAAAATTAAACATCAATTTAAAATTTATATTTTTATTTTGAAACATTCAACCCAGGATGGCAAGATAACTCAGAAAGTCAAGGGGTCTGCAGCTGTGCCGCATAACCTGTATTCAATCCCAAGGATCCGACACAAGGCAAAGGGCGGAACTGATTTCAGTAAATTGTCCTCAGGCCTCAATACACATGTTATATACACACGGTAATAAAATAATAGTCAGGTGCTTATTAAAGATCAATTATGTGTATGTACTATATATATGAATGAATGATAAGTAATAATTAGGGAAGAAGTTACTAGTATGAAGGAGAGCAGGAGAAGAAAAGGGAGAAGCGTTTCAATTACAATCTCAAAAGTAAAACTTTGTTGCTCTTATTGTCTGTGCCCTTGAGGTTTTACATAAGAACTGGTCACCAGTGCCCACGTGCTGCAGGCTACTTCCCACTTTTTCTTCTATCAGGTTCAGTGTGGTTAGATTTATGTTGAGGTCTTTAATCCATTTGGACTTGAGTTTTGTGCAGGGTGACAGATAAGGGTCTAATTTCATTCTCCTACACGTTGA
>PVIU01014916.1:0-50158 GCA_004026605.1 Ondatra zibethicus | reverse complement strand
TTATGGTATTGTCAGTGGTTATACCAGTCTGCTATGTCCTCCTGCAGGAATTGTGAAGATTTGGAAGAATACAGTTACAGTGTTTTCAAGGGCAACAGACCAACCTTGATTTTTGTCTAATTGCTGCTTCTGCTCATAGTAGAAGAATGAGGTATGAACATGTATGTGAACATGTCAAATAAACAGAAAAGCAGTTGTATATGTTCTGGCAGCAAGACAGAAATAATATTTTAAGGTAAAGGAGTTTTAGTACATCCGTACCTTTATCCCTTGTGTAATTGCTTATAAGCAAATTGTTGTTTATAGACATAAGTGGGTCACTGTTAAAAACCTCTTGCATATCTTAATAAAAATAGACAAGCTACTACAGCAAAAGAAAATTGTATGTTCCTATTCCTAAGTCATGCCTAGTACATGTACAAAAGTTTGCATGTATGTATATGGTACTTGTTTAGAAATATTGAAACAGAATAGGGAAAACTGAAAAATACTGAAAACATAAAGACCAAAAGAGGCTCATTTAGACCTAATCAAGATCTAGGGAGTGTGTTGCACAAAACTGAGTCATAGTTTATAGATGAGAGAATAGAATACTCAAAAATATTTGAATATATCTGAAGCCTTCAGTAGCTATGTGATCTTAATTAATAACATGTCCCCTAGATCTTCATTTGAAATTTTATGAGGTTAGTTTTGAAATTTTATAATACAGATAAGCAATACAGTATCTGGCACATTCTGGTCACTCAATGAATAGGTTATTGAGGGGAATAAAAATATTAACATAGAAAACTTATGCAGAAAGAACTGAATGCATGAGGTAGTTTTTTGGGTCATAGGAAAGAAGAGAGTAGTTCAGGTAATGTGAGAAGATGTTGTTAGGTATAATGATCAAAACCTCACAAAAGAGAAAACTCATGTATTTATAAGGGAATAAATTTAATAATTAGCTGTACTTTGATGTATTTGAAATGAATGAACAGTAATGAAAGTAAATGAATAATCAACAGATACTGAGTTCTGTATTAATCCTCATGAATCCCAAACTACATAAAATAGCCCTTCTGTAGCTTTCTAAATCCTATGGAGAGTGGACAGTAACTGGTGAGTAGTAGGAATGGCAGCAGAAAGAGATGAGCGAGAGAGAGTCCTAGTGAGAGCTTTACACTTACCTGGAGTTAGCATTTTGCTAAGAGGGAGGGCCAAGTAAATAAGAACAAAAAGTAGTTAAGGAAAATGATTGTAGAAAGGCAATAAAATTGATAGAAAAGAAATTGGTAAAAGATTAAAAGAATATATTAAAGACACTAAACATAAATATTGATTTGGAAAATATATTACCTTCTTTAACTTAAAAGGTATACAAAATAGTATATATTGTGTCATACCCTCTATATTTATATGATATATAAATTCTACATTATAAAGATTTAGAAGCAAAAGAATGTAGCCAATGAAAACTTTGAATTAAAAAAGTCTATTGACATTCCTTTATCTTCCAGATGACTCTGAATTTGCTGCCACATTCATGTTTTGACTAGATAGCATTAGGTATTCATTTAATAGCCATGTGCTGTCATCTACAAATGAATGTTTCCCTCCAATTCCAGATAATGCAAATTCTACTGGTTTGTGCAGGCACCTGTAATCATATGGTGCATATAAACCCATGCACACACACACTCGTACATAGAAAAAGGTAAATATATTTTAAAATATATAGCTGCATGTTATCTATTATATTATACAGAATTCTCTATTTAAAAACATATAATCCTCTATAATTTATGTTACAGATAATATACTATATAAATCAATACAGTATGTGAGTTATATGTATAAAATATAATATTTAAAGATAAAACATTTCGATTCTAGCAAACATATTTTCTTTATGAGGAAAACACCCAAAATCTTTCTTCTAGATTTGAAACTTAAAGTTCTTTATCATTTTCTATAGTCAACACTCTGCAATAGCACACTAGAATTTACCCTTATTCAGCAGTAATTTAGTGTACATTGAATAACATTTCCACTTTGAACCCTCTACTGCACTGAGCTTGTAACAATAGCCATCCACACTCACTTTCTATGAAATCATTTTTTAAGATGACTAAGTCATGTGATACTTGCTTTATGCGCCTGTGTTATTTTACTGAATAGAGTCTTCTCCAATTCCATTTATGTTGTTAAAAATGACAGGAATTTATTATTTTTATGCTGGTAGATTATCACGTTGTTTCCATTCCCTGGTATCATGAACAGGGACGCGAAAGTGTGTCTTTTACATACTCATTTCATTGTATTTGATTGTATACCCAATAGTCAGATTTCTGGATCACATGGTAGCTCTAGTTTTCATTTTGAAAATCCTCCATATTCTTTCCCATACCGATTAGTGTACATTACTACAATATTCATTTCCTTCTTCTCCACATCTGCACCAGCATTTGTTATCTTTTGTCTTTTTAATATGTCAGTCATTTTACTTACTTTCTTTCCCAAGTAGTAGGTTTTGCCGTCAAAGTACATTACGAAAGAAAACATACACAATTCTTAACTTATCTAAAATTAGTTAATGATATCTCTGCTGAATTTCATAAAGCACATTAACTCTCCTTTATTTGTTTGGTTTTGACTTTTTTGAGACATATACTTGCTAAATACCACCAGCTGGAAAGATAAGCTATGTAGTCCAGGATGGCATCAAAATGAAGGCTGTCCTCCAGTCTCAGCCTCCTGAAGGCTGCCATCACAAATATGAAGCCACCACAATCAGCTTGCCTACCTTTTAAAAAAAATGTTGTATACAGTTTTCTGCCTGCATACACCCCTGCACATCAGAAGAGGGCACCAGGTCTCATTACAGATGGTTATGAGCCACCATGTGGTTGCTGGGATTTGAACTCAGAACCTCTGAAAGAGCAGCCAGTGGTCTTAACCTCTGAGCCATCTCTCCAACCCCACTGACTATTTTAAAATGAAACATTTGCTCAGTTTTTTCATATAATCATTCTATTTACTCATTAAGAGCACCAGTGTTCTGCTGTAATCCTGAACCTGCTCTTTCAGAAAGGCTATTTTAAGGGCTAGAAACATACTCAGTGGTTTCAAACACATACTGCCCTTTGAAAAGACCCAAGTTTCATTTATAGATCAATTCTGGGCATCTCACAGCTTCATGTAACTCAAATACCAGGATCTCCATCTCCCTCTGAACTGTGTGGGCACATGATCACATGTGGTGCACTTTAACTCATTGAGGCACAATGCATGCACATAAAAAAATCTTTAAACATCTATTTTTAAAATTACAAGAATGTACTAAAATATGTGACAACTGCAACATCAAGACAAATAATGCATTTATAGTACCTTCCTCCAATTCTCTCCAAATGTTCTAATAAGCAGTGATACAGGTCTGTATTCTTGCGGCTTAGGTCAGCAAGCAACTCTCCAAAATATTTGGGATCCAATTTTTCAGGGCCATCATCCTGAATTATCACCTGAAGCAAATATCAATTACAATTATAAGCAATATTGTTTTTCTAAGCTCACGGATATATTGATATGAAAATTTAAAGAATAAAAGTCTATTAAAATCATCCCATGAATCAAGTCACTGAATTTTCTATGCATCAGTTGTGTATATTCTTCTTAGTAGGGGAGGAATTGCAAGGAAAATCAATATTGACATAGTATTTTAAATATCATTTCACTCAATTTTAAGTGATCTTGTGAATACAAAAGGGGCAAAATAATTTTTTCCTTTTATTAAAAATAGGTGTTTTTCATACAAAGTATTTTGATCATGGTTGTCCCTCAGTCCTCTGAGATTCCCTTCATGTTTCCCCCCACCAGAATCCACACCCTTTCTGTCTCTTTAGAAAACAAGCAGGCATCTAAAGAATAATAATGACATAAAATAAGTAAGGTAAAACAAAACCTAACAAACTGGAATAGGACAAAAAACAAACAGAAGTAAAAAGCTAAAGAAAAAGCACAAGATATACACATAGATGAAGAGAAACACTTATATGTACACATAGAATTCTCCTAAAAACATAAAACCAGAAGCCATAATATACACAAAGGACATTCAAGGTTAAAAAAGAAGAAGAAATAAAATAAAATGCCCTGTCAAAATGCCTTATTCAACAAAGAACCACCAAAGATGCTAATGAGTTCGTTTCGTGTTGGCCATCTACTGCTTGGCATTGGGACTGGACTTAAGAATGGTTTGTATTCCCATTGAGACTTCCATCTAGAAAACTGATTTTTTCCTTTGTTTTTATTTATTTTTTTAAATTTTGCATAATAGTCCCAGTTCCCCCTCCCTACCCTTCTCCTGTCTCCCACTTCCCCCATCTCCCCCATCCACTCCTCAGAGGAGCTAAGGCCTCCCTTGCGGGGGGGGGGGTCAACAAAGGCTGGTATACCAAGTTGAAGCAGGACCAAACCCCTCCCCCTGTATCAAGGCTGAACAAGGTATCCCACCATAGGAAATGAGTTCCAAAAAGCCAGTTCATGCACCCAGGATATGTTCTGGTCTCACTGTCAGACTACCACAACAGATGAAGCCACGTTACTGTCACCCACATTCAGAGGGTCTAGTTCAGTCCCATGCAGGATCCCCAGCTGGACTGAAAACTGATTTTTTTCATCTGTGAATGGTTATTAATCGGAAACAGCTTCTGGGTAAGGAATAGGAGCTTGTGTCCATGGCTTCTCTCAGCATTGAGATCCTCTATCTGGCATAAACCTATGCAGCCCCTGTGAATGATGCCACTTGCTCTGTGAGCTCATATATATTATAATCTATAATATAACAGCTTGAGTTTGACCATAAATACCCAAAATTGCTTTACAATGTAACCAGTTTCTGACAGTGATGCTTTAAACATCTGAGGTCTGAGACAGGCAACAGAAAGTTCAGTGATCAAACACTGATTTGAGAATCTGCTAGAGGGTTGGCAGTAAGCAGGGTGCTTTACAGATTTTATTTCAATCTCCTTCTTGTAGGATACAGTGTACATGAAAGTATAATCCCCTGTTCCAAAGGAGGAAATTGAAGCCTGATCAAGTTTATTGCTGAAGGTCATGTAGCATCATGTTTTATCAACTCAAGCAACTGAATTGAAAGCTCGTGTCTTTTTCCTTTCCCATGCTACATCCAAATTACAATCTCAAACACAAATTTTAAAAATAGGTCAAACACCAACATATAGCGAACTAGACAGTTTTTGTGTGCCTTTGTTTTGTTACAGTTTGGTAGGTTTTTTTTTTTTCTGTATTGAGTGCTGTTTTATTTTTGTTTTCTTGATTTGGGAAGGTTTTATTGCTGTATCGTTTTTTGTCTTTTGTTTAAGAAAAGTGACTTAATATCTTCAAACTTTAGTTTGAACAAAAAGACAATAACAATACCTTCCTAATACGATCATTATGAGAAAAAAATTAAACAATATGCTAGTCTACTTGGCACAGCTGCCATAGTTAATCTTCTAATGCAGTAGGTTTTTGCTTTTCTGAGACAGGTTTTCTCTGTAGCTTTGGAGCCTGTCCTGGAACTAGCTCTTGTAGACCAGACTGGCCTGGAACTCACAGAGATCTACCTGCCTTTGCTTCCCGAGTGCTGGGATTAAAATCGTGCACCACCACCTCCCGGCCTAAAGTAGTATTTTTATTGGTACTTTCCTATTTAATATTTTTACTACCTATCCATTATATAGCCTACAGTTGTTTTTGTCTCAACATTTTAGGACTTCATGACCTAGCCTATATGAACCACGCTAATACTTCAACCTAGTACACCCTTGTTGTGCACCTTCCATTCTATTCAGATCAAGCAACTGACTAGTCTTCTTCTTGTTTGTTCTCTCTCTTTACTGTGTGTGTGTGTCTGTGTCTGCATGTGTGTGATACATATGTGTGTTCATATGTGTGAATGTGGCCCATATGTGCCACTGCATGCTTGTATTTAGACATCAATGCACAACCTAAATGTAAAGTCTTGTATTCCTCTGTGTTTGAGAAAGGATCATTTAAGTGCTTGCCACTACATATACCAGTCTACCTGGCCCACCTGCTTCAAGGAATTCTCCTACCTGCTACCAGGATTACAGATGTGCACACTGTTGCCGGGGTTCACAGTTCTGGGAATCTGAACTCAGGTGCTCATGCTTGCATGGTCAATGCTTTATAATCTAACGGAGCTATCTCCTCAGTCCATGACTAACTTAATTTGGAAACACAAAATATACTTCTCCAAACCTGTAACATTATCCATAGGATTTTTTTCTTCCTTGGTTATTGTCTCCATGTAACACCATGGTACCAAATGTGGAAATACTGCTCATATTTCAAAGTCAATTCCCACTTCCTGAAAACACCCTTGATCTCCCAGTTGAAAGTAATTTCTTCTTTCTTTTCCGCCTGAAACGTGTTGTTTGTTACTTTTAAGGAAGATGCCAACATTTTGCTTTGCATTAAATTTTAGGTGCTTCCACTTTCCTTTATTAGAGGAAACCAAGGCAAAGCGAAATTAAAGATTAAATTGAACTGTGCAGAGGTATTTCTGTTTCATCAATTATGAAATATAAAATAGCAATTTCAAATGATTTAATCTAATAACTTGGCTATTTTTGGCATCACAAATCCATGTAATGTAAGACATTTCACACACTACTTTAGAGGCTAATGTTTCTATGCAGACAGAGGAAAGCTAATTTTAGACATTTTTATATTGGAAAAATACAAATTTTAAATTATTTCTAGTTATTTTTTTTTACCAACCTGGCAAAAGTGTGTATTCCAAAGCATCAGGAATAATCTCATGTATATTTAATATAAAACAATTCTTTTGTTCCAATTCTTGAATTGGAAGCTAATTTTCTTTTTAAATAATTTTCTTTCTTATTATTTTATCTTCTCCTTAGAGTTGTCTATGAGAGAGGTCAATTTGAAATTGGAGTAAGTTCAAATGATGTCTGACTCTCCATTACTGCAGTCATTATCATTAGTTTTTACTAGATCGAAGAAAGTCATTTTTTCCTATTATCACTTGTGCAGCAGGTATTTACAAGACTCCAATGTCTTCACAACATAAATTAGTCACTCAAGATTATTTCCAGGGAGGCTTCTTCTTAGCAACTAAGTTTTGATTCCTATTTTGTTATAATATGCAATAAAATATAAGTATATTTTGACTTGAATTAGAATAATGTATTCTCAAAGAATATATACAGCAACTAATTACCAGCTTGTGAAATGATATCATTAACAATCATCTCAGATGATAGCATTTGCAACTTGTTGTTCATTTGAATATTGTATCTCATGAAAATGTGTAACACTGAACAACAGTTGGGCTCATTTCTAAGGATCAGTTATTAGTTATAATTAAATATTCATGAATCAAGTCATAGCTTCATACATTTAATTAATAAACCTGAATTATTTTGTCTTTTGAGAGGAGTCTGGATAGTTCTTAAAATGTTGTAAAAACACAAATACCAGAGGTGAATTATCCAGGACAGTGCTGGAGAGTTCACCCTGGTGGTGAGGACAGAGAACTCATAGGTGACCAACCCTGCAGCTGCCTAGGCCCAGAACCAGGGTTAAGGACTTGGTCCACCCCAACATCCACAACATCTATAATCTGATGGAGCATGTGAAGGGGCCCGATCTGCAGACTCAAAGCTGCAGGATCTCCACAACACAGGGCAACAACAGGACATCCAAGAGGAGTCCCAGTGAGGTCCTGACATTGATAGTGTAGTAGAAACCAGAGACCTCAAATCAGAACAATGACTCTGCAATGAACATTTGCAAGTAAAGATATAGGGACAAAGGGGTTTACTGCATGACTCACTGTGTCACACTGCAGCTTTCATGATGAGATTTCTCTTTTTTTTCTCTTAAATTTTGCTTTATTGGGATGGGGAGTTTGCAGGGGTGAAGGGATAGGGAAATTAATAGAATCAAGACGCATGATGTGAAAGACACATAGAATAAATAAGAAGAAAGTTAAAAAAATACAAATACCACTGGCACATTTCCTCAGTGTTTGGATGGAAATTTACTATGAATGTTAGAATTCTGGTGTAAGAAATGTTCAAGACCTTTGCTAAGCATTCAGTTTATTGTTCTTACCTGCTCATGTATCTGGCTTGAGCCACCATGGCAGAGTTCATGCCCAATACTTGAGTCATTTTCTGTTATGCATTGGATTTGATGGCTAGAATGGGACTGTTGACAATGCGGAGAGTGGATTATCTGGGGTTGCTGGATGACGTGATGATGGCATTGAATTTGAGGACAACATTCCTAAAACACATATACATGTCAAAAAATAACCACCTGGAATCAGAACTTCTATGAACCAAGAAAAATTTTGAAACAAATTTGAAAACCACAATGTATCTTTCATAAAATAATTAAAGACGGAGAACTTGTGATTTTAATTAGTGATATATTATTTAATTTGTACACTGAGAAATTTTATTGAATTTTGCTTTTATTTAATCAGTAGCAATGACCACCAAACTACTTACCTAGATATGGCATAGAATTACATGTCTAAATTAATATTCCAGTTTTACTTAATCCTAAAACTATTATGAATAATAATTAATCTTTCTTTGATGATTCAACAGGCACTGTAGCTGCTAATTACATAATACGTCAATGATGCTGAACATGCAAAAGAATTTAAAATTAGGAAATAATACAATAAAGTGATTTTCAGCGTAAGGAATCATGTTTTTATACCTGTTGGGGATAAAAACTTATGAAAATGGAGAAGAGGCATTTTATTTTTCAACAATGAAAACCACCAATTGGTGCTTTTAATCCATAAAATGTAAGACTTTACTCATATATATATGTGATTTTATAAATATATATATATATCTGCTTTTGTATGAATAGAGTAATAAACTTCTAAGAGAGGCTATCTAAAAAAATAAAAACTAGAAACATGAAGGCCCAGATAGAGAAGTCAAGTACCATTAATATTATTTGCATTGTTTTTAATATTCTTTTTATACTCTGAAACTTTTTACTCTATATGAATTGCTTTTTAGCTGCATAAATTATTTTGAAATGAAGAAAATATATGAGGAGGCATATATTATGAACAGAAACTGACTTGGTAGTTATAAAATGGGGAGAAAGAGAGGAGAATGGAGAAAAATATATAGCTCAATAAAACAATTACTAAAAGTCAAAGTCAGTTCTTGGCTTTCCTTTCTCTAGACTTAATATGACTCATTTTATAAGTATGGTAGCACTGAGATGTTTACAGTTTAGAAAACTAACCATATGCTTTAATAAACTTTGCTTAAAATTTAACAGATAAATATATTATCTGTTCTTTTATGTTATAAAATGTCACTTAAAAATGTGTTTACTGTTATCAGTGCTGGTGTTAAGATAGAAGCCAGAGTCTCCTATGCTCATGTGCTTTACAGCTCCAGCTCTTATAGTCCACTATCAAAGTTATTGCTTTAAAGAAAAATATTCATATAGACATCATATTTTGAAGTATATCATAATCTAAACTTTAAAGCACAAAATATCAAACTATTATTATCTGTCAAAGGTGATTTCTTTAGCTAGAGGGGAAAAAGAATAATATAAAATACAAATATTTTGAAAGGATCTTGCAAGTGGCACTACTTTACCAACTTTTTACTACAAAAGCCTCCTTTTTATTGGACAGGTCTAATTTCAGTAACTAGTTGTATTCGATTCAGTTACGAGTGCCAGGAAATAGTTTTGTTTGGACCTTAGCTTTGTTCAGCATATCATGGTATAGTCCCTATCACTGAGGAAACAACCGAACAAAAATTATACTTTGTTCCACTTGCACAGGTAATTTTAATTTGAACAGCTTACATAGCAGTTCTAAAACTTGAAATTAATAGCGATAAAAGGTAAGAACAGTCAAACATTGATATCAACAGTAAGCAAAAGCAGTGTTCTTAAAATATCTCTTTCTTAATTGTTTCACCTGCATAAGTGGTATGACAATATGTACAGCAGTCAACATTGTATTCTAGAGGCTATACAACAGAAAAACAATTCATTCTCATTAAACAGTAATCTGAAAGCAGCACAAAATGACGTACCCCAAACATTCCTTACTACTTAAAATGTGTGAAGCATCATTTTTGACGGTCAAGTTGAATAAATATAAATGTACATTGGTAGGTTTAGAAAATATCATTTGGAAGATCAGAAACACTCGGTGAATTTTTTCTACTCAATATCATAATTTTGGGCTCTTCTATCTGTAATGCTTTTGTTTAATGCCCCAGATCTTTAGACACTATTCAGTTTAACAAGCAAACCAAAAAGTAGACATTTTGGTGATTATCATTCTGAAATTTTGTGTCATTTCATTTTTACTGGACATAAAATGAGGAATAGCATGTTATTCCCTACAAGTCTACTAAGAACTGCCAATAAGTGCTTATAAAAATAGAGTGTGTTCTCATGCCAAGAAGTTTAAAAACAAAATCCAATACATTTTCAGTGTGTTTTATTTATAAATGAAAAAGTGATTTTGTTATCCAAACTGATTTTATAATATTTAACCGCCTATTATATACTGAGTTGTTACCCATACTCCAAATTTATGGTGATATTCTAAGTCCCAGTAATACACAATTTAGAGTGGGATCAATTACTAGGGTGGGATCCAATCCAATATGACCAATGTCTTCATAAAAATGGGAAATTTGACAGACAGCCATGCAGAAAGGGACACTAATGTGGAGATGCTCATGTAGGGCACCATGTGATAACAGGGGGGTTGGGGTGCCATTATGCAATCAAAAGAATGCCTGCAGCTGCCACAAGCTAAACTAACAAAAAGGGTTCCGTCCCTAAGAGTTCCAGAAGGATGATGGTCTTGTCCTACACAGTAATTTTTGATTTCTGCTTTATAGAATTGTGAGACAATACAGTTATTTCTTTTAAAAGTACCCAACTAAAATGTCTACTTAAACTTTCAGTTTTCTGTATTTTTCAGAAATTTTACTTATCTATTAATATATACTGTTCATTTAAGTGTGAATGTATCAAAATAATGAAGATAACGTTATAGCTTTTAAAATTCTTTTTTTGTAAACTAGTTTAAAAGAAAACACATAATATATATTAAGCTCCGTTTCTAACATTAGCTTTTTATGTGACTTCAGGTTCCCTTTCAGTAAAATGTACTTCACAATAAAATAAATATAAAAATATTAAGGATAGCATGAAGAACTGTAGACATGATGACACAGGATAACTGACAGTGGTATTGTTTGGTACTTGATAATTGAGTATTATTTCAGTTCTATTATAATATTCATAATTCAAAAAGTTATACTTGTAGAACAAGTTCTAAAACAATTATTACTTACCTGATCTGTATTTAGCTTCTCCACTTTTCTTATTGTTTTTTCATAAATTACATTGTTTCCTGGGAAGAAGTGGCTGCCTCTTAGAAAAGGAGACATTGGTTCCTATTAAGAGATTAAATAACATGTTTTGATTTGAAAAGTGTAGTTTTCATAGGAACTCCGACAGATACCTAGTATCTATAGGCTCTGAAGTAGCAGATTTTAGGAAGATAATGGAATGATTCATCAATAAATTTCTTCCAGGAGAAAGAAATAATTTTAAAAACAGTCCATTATCAATGAGAACATTTTAATTTCCTTATTTTTCCTAGTTCTCTGTGGGAGATTTGAAGGATGTAGGAAGGATAACATTTGTTTCTCTGGATAAGAAATGAGTGAGAAGTACAAAGCAGATTGGGTCTGAGCTTCTGTGAATCCATTGGCTCTAAGGCAGGACACAATAAAAGTTTCTTCTAAGGTAGTCTAGTATGAGGTCGATATCATTTAAACTAGGGCCATAGGCAGGTTTCTTTCTACACAAAGGAATTACTAGAGAAATTTAGAATAAATATAGATCAGTCCTACTAAACCATAAAGTACGTGAACTGCATTAAAGTATTTCCTTAGGATGCAATTCGCATGTCATTGAAGTGTACAATTCCTATTTGTGATGATAATCAAGACTACGATTCTCAGTACAACATATATTTTGAGAACTGAGAGCAGAAGCTTTAAGAGCCACTCTACCTGTATAATCAACTAAATTGCTATAGTATTAGCCAAGTGCTTAGAAGATGTTAGTCAATGAAATAAAGGCCTGCGATATGTCTTAGATCGAAAGACTAATAAAGAATCAGACAAGTAGTCCAAAATAAATGTAATGTGCATCACATTCCTTTTTCTTCTCTTTACTTTTGAGAAAGGGTCTCTCTACAGCCCTGGCTACCATGGTACTCTCTATGCAGATCTTGCTGGCCTAAAACTCAAATGTCTGCATACCTCTGCCTCCAAGTACAAGGGAACTAAAGGTGAGTGCCACCACACCCAGTTTCTCCCTTCTTTTGAGTTTAATTTGAGTCGTGAGGTTGTTTTATTCATTGATTTGTCAAAAAAACTATTCATTTGTTTTGAATGTACTTATAGTAGATGAAATTGCTAGTATACAGCAGAGATTGTTGTTTGGAAAACACTGTAATTATTCTTAGGTCTTAGACTAACTGGATTAAAAGACTGATTGTTAAGAAGGGAAGAAATTCTGCAGCTCAAGTCTCCAGATCCAGATTTCTCAATGAACAGATTAGAAGTGATGCTTATAATCACACAATTGTTCAAAAAATAAGGGAAGATCAAAAAAACTGAACACAAAAATGCTTCAGCTGTATCAATGGATGAGAATCACAAAGCAGATTAGATTTTAGCTGCTGTGAATCCATTGACTCTGACTTTAAAAATCAGTGGAAGCAGGCTTACTGGAAAGGAAAGGTATAGTGTCATAAAATAAGAGTTAACAGCTCTTTCTTCATCATCTGTATGCAGTGGATACTTAGGTAAGAAAGGCATTAACTTTCTCTGAAGTTCACTGTGCTTATCACAAGGATAAAATATACAGGGTATTCTGGATCAAGTGAAATAATATATTTTGAGTACTATCAATCTTAACTTTTTGGTACATTGGTTTATAATATGCAGCATTATGATATTTTAATACATTAAAATGTTTTTGAAAATTTTGTTATAAAATTTCTAGGACAATAATTTGAATAATACAAAATAGACTGTTTTGAAGCTAAAGAAAGTATCGACTCTGCATTTTTGATAGTAGATAAACCGATGACTGAATGAGAAGCGCAGTTAACTCTTACCTTGATGATTTAAAATTTTCTTAAAGAGGAAAACAAATATGAGATTATCTTCTCTATGAAATGTAGCTTATTTTAAATCTTTATTAGTGTTTTTCATGAAGAAAAAAGCTAAGATTTATAAACTACTGATTCTCTTTAGAGTATATTTTGATTTTCCTGTTGAAATGACAATAAAAAACTCATCCAAATTTATATTCTGACTTACCCAAATTTATAAGATTGTAAAAACAAAATATTTATATAAATAATTACTCTAGAAAAACAAATCAGCCAAAAACCTTTAATTGGGCATTGTAGAGTTCTTAAGAGCTGAAAAGCTCAACAGTTTTAATGCTTTGGTATCTTCTTTTCTTTAGTCTCTACATTTGATTTGGTGCCAAATCCACCCTAAAAATTAGCAGGTGTTTTCAAAATGGTTGATGTTATAACTTTAATTGTTACTTTCAAAACCTTCGGCAGTAGTTCTCACATTTAACAAAGTATGTAATTCCCAACATCTCTCACACTGTTCCCAGGCTACAAAGCTATAATAGAGAAACATTTTTTAAAACCAAAATAAAAATTTGTTCATTACAAGTTCAAGTTACTCAGTTTTATGCATTGCTTCCAAGCTTTATGATCACACTTGGATTAATCAAGTACTATAACTGTGGTTCGAAAGCCTTTTATTTCTCCACAACCCTGTCCTCATGTTCCCTTAGCCCTTTCCTTCTAGAAGAAATCAAATTAATGTAGTTAATGTCATCTCACCATGTTTCTCCACACTGCAAAAAACTACCCTTTACTTTCTGTTCCTTCCAGCTCATCAAAGAGGAATCCACTCCTTTGTTTTCCTAAAATTGTGTCTCGATGTGCACCTGAATTGTATCCCCTCTTTTCTCCTTCAGAATCTCACTGCACTTGTCTTTTTACTCTGTTGCATCACTGTTCACTCCCATTACTGATTCATTCTATCTACAAATCTTCCAGGGTTTCCACGATTCAGCTTTCTCTTCTAGTGATACCTTTTCTTTTGCCTTTGACCAATATCCTTTTCAGAAAGGCATCCCCACACTTAACTTCCTCCACTTCCCTTTGAGAAGTGTATCCAGTAGCTTCCTGAATCTGGATTTTGCTCCCACGAGCATATTGAAACTGTTCTTTTAAATATCACTGTCACCTTCTTTTCTTTTTCTTTTTCTTTCTTTTTTTTTTTTTTTTTGGTTTTTAGAGACAGGGTTTCTCTGTAGCTTTGGAACCTGTCCTGGAACTAGCTCTTGTAGACCAGGCTGGTCTCGAACTCACAAAGATCCACCTGCCTCTGCCTCCCGAGTGCTGGGATTAAAGGCGTGCACCACCACAGCCCAGCCACTGTCACTTTCTTAACTGTCAAATTTCATTCTCATATTTATTGTCTTTAGCTTTATGTTTATTTGATATGGTTACCCAATTCTTTCTATATACTTGTTACTGTTTTAACCACCTTCTCTGAGAAGACATTTGCTATGACAGTGGGTCCTTCTTTCTGTTCCCTTGAAGTGGATGTTTCTCTAGTTCTGGCCTCTCTACCCCACAGCAATCACACTTATGCCTTTACCATTGGCAGTAAACTTTACATACCAATCCTCTTATTTGTATCTCCAATGTGACATTTAGCTGTGTCATTTTGACTATTCACTTGGTACCCTCTCGATTAAGCACCTCACATCCCACTGGCTCAAGCAGATCTCATGGTATTCCCTTTTAATAAACCAAGTTCTCCTCACCTCTTCTTAATATTTTCTATTGGCCACCATAACCCAATATCCCCACCTATCAGGCCTTTAGGTTCACACTTAACTTTCCTTCTGTCAGACCCAACCCAGATTAGCTGTCAGAAAAGGGAAGAGCTGGATGAAGCACATATATTTAATTTGTTTCCTTATAAGTATAATGATTCTAACACCGTGTGAATTGTATCAATATATTACATGTCAAAACAAATCTTTCCTTAATCTTCCACAAACAGCAAATGTGTTATCTGAAGTTAAACTGCAGTGTAGTGGTTTGGATGAGCATAGCTCCCATAGACCCATCTGTTTTAATACTTGGTCTCCAGCTAGTGGAACTCTTTGAGAAGGAATGGACATGTGACCTTGTTAGAGGAAGTGTGTCACTGGGGTTGGGCTTGGAGGTTTCAGAAACCCACACCACTCCCATACCATTCTCTCTCTCTCTCTCTCCCTCTCTCTCTCTCTCTCTCTCTCTCTCTCTCTCTCTCTCTCTCCCTCTCTTGCCTAGTGCTTGTGAATGAGTTGTATGTTCTCACCTACTCCTCCTGTGCTATAGTTGTCTGTCTGTTGTCATACTTCCTGGAACTATGACTATAGACTCACCCTTTGGAATCATAAGCCACCAAATTAAACTCTTTCTTACAATGTTGCCTTGGCATAGTGTTTTATCACGACAATAGAGAGGGAACTAAGACAGGAGTCAGTACCAGTGTGTGGGCTATTGCTGTGGCATGTCTAACCATACTGTTTCATTTTTTGCCCAGATCCACTGGTTTCAGAGGTAAACAGTATTAGCAATGAGGCTAACAGCAATTCCTGGAATATTTTCGCAAAGAATGTAGTTGCTTTTTGTCCTTATGCTAAGAATCTGCCTGCTGGAAGGAAAACTGAAGAGTTTCAGACTAGTTTTGCTGGTAGAGATGCTAATCCACAGTGAAAAAGAGCAAGCAGGGCAAAAAGAAATACAAAATGTACAGTTTAAGGAGAAAAGGAACAGTAGGATATTAACATTGAACCCTTAGTCTGTGATGAAAGATACGGAGAAATGTAATAAAGGTAGTGACCCTCAGGGCAAAAACCCACCCAGGTGTAGGCTCTCAGCTACTGCTCCAAAACCGTGCCTGCCTGCCTGCCTGTTGCCATGATCCCTGCCATGATGGCCATGGACTCGCCCTCTAACACTGTAAGCAAGGCTCGAGTCAGAGGCACTCTTTTATAGGCTGCCTAGATCAGCATGGTATTTTGTCATGTCAACAGAAAAGTAACTAAGGTGATTTGCATTTCTCTACTGGTATCTATCACTCACACCATACATTTTCCAAAGGATTTTACACAGCCATTTGTGGACATGCCTTACTTCCTACCCTAACAGAAAATGTAAGCACTTTTGGTTTTGTTTTTTTTAAATGCCTTATTTCCTTATTCCTAGCTGAAGGCTATAGAACAGTAGCTCTCAACCTGTGGGTCACGACCCCTACAGGGACAACTCGTATTATCAGAAAAACACATATTTCTGGTGGTCTTAGGAACTGAGACTGCTCCTCTTTCATGTCCAGGTGGGTCCACCCACATGCAGACACACTCACACACCAGTACAGAACTGTGTTAAAGGTCACAGCATTAGGAAGGTTAAGGACCACTGCTATAGAGTGTCTCCTCCATATCAGGAGCATCACAATGAGAAACTTACAAAAACTGATAAATATCATTAGATTTCACTCACTAATGAAACGAATGAGTTTTCTTCATTTTTAGATAAAAAGTAAGTCAATATATATAAATACTATGATTATAATGACAAATTGAGGATAAGGAAAATCAGAAGCAACCACAAATAAAAAGTCTGACAAGAGACAGAAGGAATCATAACTAGACAAGTCATTTGGGATTATTTTAATTCCACGGACAAGAAATAAAACTTGGAAAAACTAGGAGGTGAAAGAGAAAGAGATTACCATTTAAGAGCCTCAATTTATTATAAACATTGCAATTAAACTAAATCTTCTCCTGGAGAGATTTAAAAGTGAAAAATACAAAAGAAATATACCTAAAAAAGAAAATAGGGATACACACACACACACACACACACACACACACACACACACACACACACATGAACAGAGTGTTAAAGCTATTTTGCAAAACCAGTTCGGGTTATTTTAGTTTACAAAGCTTGAAATTTGTTTTATTGCTCAATAAAAGGCAGAGTTCAAAATCTTTAAAAGGACCAATTTTCTTCACCGTTCTGTTAGATTTTCCTGAGGAAATGTTTGCAGTTCAGCATGGCCTGAGATAATGAGTTCTTAGAGGAGCAAGCCCAGTGTTCTTAATATGCCCTTACTTATACACACATGTCAAAATTTGCTGCCTTTTAAACAACATGGTGTAAAAGTAAATATGTAATTACATAATTTATCAAATAATCATTTACGGTCTATTATGAGTTGTCCTTCACTGTTATTTTTCTTATGCATTATTCAAATCCATTTCCAGCTTTATCACTTTGTAACTCAGTGTTCCTGTAGCACTTAAGAACTTATTCCTCAAGAATAAGAAAAATACATTTTAAAGAATGTGCACTTCAGGCCAGGGAGATGACTTGGTTGATAAGGTGCTTGTTGTGTAAGCACAAAAACCAGAGTTTGGATACCCAGCATTCAGAAAAGTCTGTTCGTGGTATCATATCTATCAGCTTAGTCTTGGGGAAGGAAAAACAAGTAGATACCTGGAGCTTAGTGACCAGGCAGGCTAGCCTTGCCTATGAGGTCCAGGTTCAGTAAGAAAAGAAAGGTACACCGTGATTGAAGAGGACACATGATGCTAACTTCTGATCTCCACATGTACTTACATACATAGGTAAACATAAACATACATATACATCATATTACCTGATACAAGAATAAATACCTATGTAAGTATAAGAACACGAAACATGTGGCTAAAAAAGCAAATTAGATGTGTGCAAGTACAGAACATATTAGAAATTCTGTCTTTGTAAGAAGCCAATATATTAGGGTATAGTCACCTAGTATGCACTCAACTCCAATCACAGGATTGGAAAGGGAGTAGTAGAAGGACAATGGTTAGGGAAACATACTCTTCCCACTAAGGGTCTCCTTACTGCCCCTAGTCCATCCACCTTGCCCCTGTTCCCAGACTTGTTGCTTAAATATTTGATTATGCAAAGGAAGGAGAAGGCAACTGCTTTAACTATAATCATATCCTTCTTCTATGTTTACACAAATTTATGAAAACTCAAGCAAATATCCAAAGCAATCATCACCTTATTCAGATCCTGGGTGTACGCAAATTCACTCAGACACACATGCACAACTAGCAGCTTCCTTAATTAAGGAGACACAAGAACATGATTTTAATGAGTAAATTAAAAATATAAGAGGTGGAATAGATAGTAGCAGAAGTACATCCTCTACACCAACTAGATTAGGAATGTAGAAATGAAGAGTAAAGGGAAGAATGCCTTGTCCCTATTCATACCCCAGTGTTTCCTATAGGGAGATTGATGCCTTAAGAGGCCAAAATGTTCTGTTGCCACTAGAAGATGCATGCGTGCATGTGTATGTGTGTGTGTACTAAAGGAAGGTTTATTATCATAGAAAAATGCTGTCTTAATTTTCTTCTCAAATTAGACAGAGGAAACTATGTACTTTGTAAAACATATGATTATATATCTTAGTTAAAAACATAATAATGTAAATTTCTAAGTAGCTCATTACTAAGTACAGAATTCATACATCATAGGCTACAAGCACATGAAAATATTTTTGAGCTTTTGATTTTTAATCTTCTTCTTCCTAGTCCACAGGTGAAAGGCAAATGCAAATACACTAAACCTTCCAGCTTCTGGTGTTATGGTTGGTAGATTTTATGGGAAGCCTGTGAAGACCTTTGCTCCTTTTCTCTCTGGTTCAAAGTGCACAAAAGTCCCTTGCACTGCCAGGGTGGGGCTATAGAAAGTAAAGTATTATAACAGCCAAGCTGCTTGGAACTTTTGCTTTGCTATATCAGAACGGATCGGTGCATGGCTCCCTGAAATTAAAAATGGAGTTTTATATTAATGATTAGAAGTGCACTTTCTAACTGGAAGATAGGCCAGCGATTTGCATTTAAGGATCTAGTAACTGACAAACCCACTGGAAAAAGAAATCACATAACACCTTACCTGTTCAGGGTTTTGTACTATGTATCTCCTAATGGTAGTTTGTGGATACGTAGTAACTTTCACTGTTGGAGAATGGAGTTCCTGTAAAGAAAATTGAAATCCATATAACTACATATAATTATCATTATTTGGTAACCTGGAGCCTCAATAATAAGGAACAATTTTCATAGTGAACATTATATAGTCATTTTCATTAAGAATGTTATGTGACGTTATGATTTATTTAACTTTAGTGTTGGAAATACTTTTGCAAAGCAGCATTGCTGTTATAAGTACTTGATTATACTAATTTCTATTTTTACCATACTTTTTCACATTTTATTATGGTTTTATTACATATTCTTCTCTACCAGAGTTTGGCAAGGTAAAAAGTTCTATGAAAACTAACAGTTATTTATCCTTACATTCTACCCCACCTCTTAAGACTCAATACCTAATGACAATAAATATTTTATTTGTTCTTTCATAAAATATTGAAAATGAATATTTCCAAGACTCCAGTTCCTAATTCATTTTTACATTTACATATTGGAGAAATATTGGAGTAGAGTGAAATTGCATAAGTGGTGATAGAATACATTAAATAAGGTACACTATTTCCCCTTTTATTGTGCTTCTCTTCCCATTTTGGAACAATTCGGCTCCTTGCTTTTATGTCTAAGTTTTCTACAGTCTTCTGAACCATCTAAGACACAAACAGAATTGGCAATTTCTCAGAAAATTAGGAAACAACCTTCCTCAAGACCCAGCAATACCACTTTTGGGTATATATCCAAAGGATGCTCAATCGTGCCACAAGGACATGTGCTCAACTATGTTCATAGCAGCATTGTTTGTCATAGCCAGAAACTGGAAACAACCTAAATGCCCCTCAACCGAAGAATGGATAAGGAAAATGTGGTACATTTACACAATGGAGTACTACACAGCAGAAAAAAATAACAACATCTTGAATTTTGCAGGGAAATGGATGGAGCTAGAGAACATCATTTTGAGTGAGGTAACCCAGACCCAGAAAGACAATTATCACATGTACTCACTCATAATTGGTTTTAAAACGTAAAGCAAAGAAAACCAGCCCACAACTCACAATCCCAGAGAACCTAGACAACAATGAGGACTCTAAGAGAGACATAAATAGATCTAATCTACATGGGAAGTAGAAAAATACAAGATCTCCTGAGTAAATTTGGAGGATGGAGACCTTGGGAGAGGTTTGAAGGGGAGGTGAGAGGGAGGAAGGGGAGCAGAGAAAAATGTAGAGCTCAATAAAAATAATAATAAAAAAGAAATAATACTGTTCATAGTCATTGAATAGAATCGTAGCATTATGTTTTCTGTTTTATTTTAAAGTCTATTTCAAATAAGGGCCCCAAAATTGCCCTAAAAATTCTCACTCATCTCCCTACCTCCTACCTAGTCTGAGGCAAGAGAATCTGGAAAATTTAAAATTAGCAAAGTGACTTGAATCTAAATAACAACTGGTTTAAAGTAGGTGTCTCCACTGGGGTATTTATTTTTAAGAAATTCATTGCAAAATTCCCTTTTCCTACATTTTACTAGTCTGCTTTCTTTCTAAAGTTTCTCAGGGAGAATTGTGTTGCAAAGACATGTTCAGATAAAAAGTTAAGCTTAAATTCAATTCATATTAAATAAGTTGTATAGAAAAATTACTCATAACTTACATGATGTCAATTCCTTCTTTCTGGAAGACATGGGTTCTGAGTGTGAATCAAATGCAGTATGCCTTTTTTTCTAATTTTTATTCTTTGTTTTTCTGTTGGCCCAATCCACCTGCCCATCTGGCTACTAGTAATATTTTCAAGGCTATGGACAATCACCATACATCACAAGGATAGTGCAATATGACATACCCTATAGCCTGGTACATATCCTTAATGTACTCAATAAAAAAATACTCATGCAATATAAGGAAATATGCATATAAAAGTAAGCAGAGCCAATCAGTAGAATAGCACAGTGTGTTTTCATCCAAAAAATCAGAAAGGGTACCTCCCCTTCTCTTCTCAGTCTCTTTATTGCTTGCTGACCTGGTGTAGGAGGTCCTTCTGTATTTCTGTTGCTTTCATTGGTTAAATAAAGAGACTGCCTTGGCCTTTCGATAGGGCAGAAATCAGGTAGGTGGAGTAGACAGGATGGAATCCTGGAAGGAAGGAAAGTGTGGCAGATGCCATGCTTCTCCGGCCCAAGATGGACACTGGTTAGACTCATGCCAGTAAGCCACATCCTCGTGGTGAATACAGATTATTAGAAATGGGCTGAATCAAGATGTGAGAGTTGGCCAAGAAGAGGCTAGATATAATAGGCCAGGCAGTATTTAAAAGAATACAGTTTCTGTGTAATTATTTCGGGGTTTAAGCTAGTCGGGCACTGGGAACGCAGCCCTCTCCTCCTCATACTACAGTTGGCTGCACCTGAGGGCTGCCCTATCACAGGCCAAAGCAGTCTCTTTATTTAACCAATGAAAGCAACAGAAATACAGAAGGACCTCTAACACCACTGACCTCTTGGAACTGTTTGTTTTACTCATTACCTAAAGAATTCTATATGTTTCTGTCTATTGCTAGAATCTGGGCCTTCTTGTACATGCTTCAGTTAACATTGCAGATAATCCACATCAGAACTGTGTAGGAAGGTTCAATGGAGAACTCAATGCTGAGAAGAATGGGAATTTCCACCTACTTCTTGCTGCCGGCGTGATTTGTCACCACAGAAACAGCACTAGGCAGCCACTCTGATGTTCTCTATGAACAGCATAAAGCAGATACAATCTTGGATCATGGAGCTGAATATCTCCATTGTCTTTTTTTTTGCCCCACCCCTGCCATAGCATACTTCAGAGGAGGTTTTCAGGCTTTATATTGTCAAAGACACTAATAGATTCATGCTGCAGGCTACCTGCATGGAAAGGAGCTGGAGCAGCTGGGAGCTCATTGACCACCTTGTGTGCTTACTTTGCTGTAAGAACTTAACTTTTTTCAAGCACATGCATAACTCACATCTGTGTCCCTTTCCAAAAGGTTAGACACTTCCAAAGTCTAACACACTTGGGCTCCAGCTTCTTTGAAATTAGTTTCTATTTATAGACCGTTTGGATCACCATTGTTCTAGATTTCATTTCAATGACTGCATTGCCACCAGACTTGGTGTTTTTTGGGTTGTCATTACAATAGGTGGTATTATGGACAAACCAGAAACTTGCAGCCACACTTACTGTCTCTGGGATCATACTCTGGCTGTTCTTTGCTTTCAAAAGTCTGTTGTTCTGATTCTGGATCCCATCTTGAAGGAGTGGTGAATGATAAATTTTCCCTGTGGACTCAGGTAGCTGAACATTTGGTGCCAGTTGGTGGTACTGTTTGAGTAGAATATGGAATCTTTAGGTGGAGGAATCTTTCTGGAGGAAGAACTTCATTGGGGATGGGGGCTTTGTGGATTTATAAACACACTCTACTTCTAGCATATTTTCTGTTACATGTTTATGGTTAAGATGTGATCTCTCAGCTTTCAGCTCCCACCACCTCTTGGTATGGTTCACCTGCCATTAGGGACTCATCTTCTGGAACTATAAGCCAAATAAAGTCCTTCTTCCTGTGCTTCCTAGTGTTAGTCAACTTGACACAAGCTAGAGTCATTAGAGAGATCGAAGCCTTAATTAAGAAAATGCTTCCATAAAATCAGGCTGCAGGAAAGCCTATAGAAGACTTTGTTAATTAGTTACTGGTATGAAAGTGCCCAGTTTATTGTAGGTAGACCCCTGGGCAAGTGGTCCTGGGTTCTATGAGAAAGCAGGCTAAGCAAGTCGTGGAGAACAAGCCAGAAGGCAACACTCTTCCATGGCTTCCACATTAATTCCTGATTCCACGATCCTGCCCTGTCTGAGTTCCTGTCCTAACTGCCTTCCGTGATGAACAGTGATGTGGAAGCATAAGCTGAATCAATCCAGTCCTCCCAAGTTGTTTTTGGTCATGGTATTTTATCACAGCAATCACAACTCTAAGACAGAAGTTGGTATCAGGATAGCGGGGGACTGCTGTAACAGACAGGATCGTGCTGTTTTGGGAGAATTGTGGAGAGACTTTGGAACTTTGGGCTGGAAAAGTCATTGAACGTTTAGACCTGAGTGAGCTCTTCTGGAAGACACGAATGTTGATAGCAGTACAGATGATGAAGCCCTGGTTTGTGACATGCCATAGAGAAGTAAAGCCTCTATCAGGTCATTTGTGTGAAGGATCTGTGGTGTCTTATCAGCTGGAGCTGAATAGTTGACTGTGATTACCAAGAGACCAGAACTACTAAATTAAAACCTTTTCCTTGCTGTGACAATTGTTGCTGGTCAGCTGGGATGAGGAATCAGTGGGTGTTAAGAAGAGATCAGCATCACTGAGATGAAGTCTTCTAGGAAGTGGTTCCTGAGAGAACACAGAAGCTGTGTTTTAGAGGTGGCCTAGGTTGGCAGCTGAGCTTGGTAATGTCTAAGAGTCACTCGGGTGGTACTAGTTTTGAAAGCATGAAGAGGTCACAGAGAGCAGCTGAGTTTTGGCATCGGGAGAGGCCATTAGTGAAGGTGCGGCCTCAGTGGCAGTTGAAGGCCCAGGACAGAAGGGTCAAGCAAAGAATTTGAGGCTTGGCACCATGAAGAGAGCCTATGAGAGGGTATTGGTGAAAGTGCAGCCTAGGTGCAGCAAAAGACCCCAGCATTTTGGAGCCAGTACCATGGGATGCCCACTAAGAACAGCCCCAGTAATGAAATGTAGCCAGATGGATCCTGGAAGACAAGCTGGGTAGAGCCAGAAAAGTAGCCCAAGCCCTTTGGAGGCATCCAGAAGATTGTGAGTTACTCCCAGACATTGGATACTGAGTTATTTACAGTTGGAGTTTGTTTTTGTGATTTTTTTCAGATTGTTACTATGCCTTGGTTCTTCCCTTTTTAAGTAAGAACATATTTAATGTATTTTTATTTTATATGAGCCCACAGTTGGGAGATATTGGAGTTTAAAAGACAATGGATATTTTAAAGAGACTGAAAATTTAAGTGTTTAAAATTTTAAAGACCTTGGAACGTTTTAAGTTAATAAAATGTTTTATATTGTACTATCAATATTAATGTGTAATCTTGGGGATGGACAAGAAAGGAAAATATTGTGGCTTAACGGTGAGTTATTTGTTTTTTGAGTTATTTGGCAAGGGGTCAGTTGTGCTGGCTAGTTTTATGTCAACTCGGTACAAATTAGAGTCATTAGGGAAGGGAGCCTCAGTTGAGAAATTGTCTTCATAAGATCAGGCTGTAAGCAAGCCTGTAGGATATTTTCTAATTAGTGATTAATGAGGGATGCAGCCCATTGTGGTTGGGGTCACCCTTAGGCCTGTGATCCTGGGTTCTTGAAGAAAGCAAGCTGAGCAAGTCAGTAAGCAACACTCCTCATGGCTTCTGTATTAGCTCCCACTTCCAGGTTCCTACCCTGTTTGAGATCCTGTCCTGCCTTCTTCAATGATAAACAGCAATTTGGAAGCAAAAACAAACCGTTTTCTCCCCAATTAATTTTAGTCATGATGCTTTATCACAGTAATGGTAACCTTAATTAAGACACTTCCCTGATCACTTTTGGTCATAGTGTTTTATCATAGCAACAGAAAAGTAACTAATATATGGTATGTAAATAATTATCATTCCTACTTACAGTCCCGGTCCCCACTCTTTACCCTCACAAAGGGCAAAGACTTTTGCCATCAGGGTTGCAAGCTGTAAGAAGCACGTAGGTCCTTGTGCTTACAGCTAAGCACTAGGGGGACCAGAAATGTTAAGCACACCCAGTTGTCATTTCAAAAGGAGAGATATAACTTGTTTTCATTTTGTTTTGTTTTGTTTATGCCCAGAATGCTGAGAAAAGATGTGCTTAGTAGCCTAATGTCATCTGTATTATCTGTATGGCCAGGTAACACCAGTTCCCCCAGATTTATGTTTATCTCAGTCAATCTACAGTGCTTTCCTCCCAGAGCCCTTATAATGAGCATTGTTTACCTTGAATCTGCTCCCTTAGTTAATATATATAAACCTATCTTTCACCTGTATTTTTACAGAGTTTCAGTGCAACCATGTCTTAAGCTTTATTGTATACATGGGATTGGGTTAATTATCATGGGAAAATATTTTTTCCAAATTGTGCTATACTTACATATGCCTAAAAATAAACTGCCCAGTGTCAAACTTTGGAAGTTTGAACTAGCAGTGCCTACTGAGTCATGTTTAATGAGACTTTCTTTTCCACTCACCGAGAGATTCTGCTGGCTGTAGTGTTTGCAGAGACTCCCACAGCAAGTTAGGGACTAAGAGTGACTAATTTGTGCTTCATTTATGGATATTTAAATGCTTTCGAGTAAGGACTTTGGGCAACCTCCACAATGACTTGGGTATTTGTATTCTATCCACTGATATCAGCTTTGAGAAAATCTAAAAAGTTTCATAGATCAGGGAGAAAAGATCTGGATCTAACATGTTGTAATTAAAAGTACCTGGTCTCTTGTCTGATTTGCTTTCTGGAGAAGGGTTGATGGTGCTTGCTCAATGGTCAGATAGTCCTCTGGTACTTCTTTGTGGAGAGTGAAAGCCAATTCAGATGTGGAGTCACTTTCCAAGTTAAGGTTACTCTCTAGTTAAAGCTAGCTGATGTGGCCGCACAAAGCACATAGGAGACCACAAAGAAATGTGCTATGCAAGTATGACCAATAGCAACTCCAGAAGCAATAGCAGCAGCTTGGGGACTAGGTGCCTCTCTATAAATTTTAAAATACACATGATGAGATTTTTTTATGAAGTATTTTGTTTTGCTCTATGCATCCCTGAAGAATTAGAACAAAATACTGCTTAATGTTAGTCAATTAAAATTTTGGCTTTATCTGGGCATTGTAGCATACCTCTTAAAATATTCATCATGTTGGAAGTAGAGAGCCACAGATTATATTAAAAGAGACAAAAGAGACAGAAACCCTGTATGTATTGCTGTAGGCCTGTAATTAAAGTACTTAGGAGGCTGAAACAACGGTATCTGGCTTTGGAGATTAGCCTGGTGCACATACCTAGACTTGTCTCAGAAGTTCAATAAAAAGGGAAGAAAGAAAGACAGGCAGAAAAAGAAAATAACACTAGAATAAAGAAAATTGGAAATGTTTTATAGAAAAGCTCAGTATTATTAATATAAGAGGCTTGTTTTACATCAATGAGAAAAACATCTGTAAATTAATAGTGAAGTAATCAAATACATATACGATTGAATAAATTAATGCTCAGAGATTATGAAAGAAAGCGTGGGAAGCTGGAAAGATTGTAAGAGCCAGAAATCATGAACATCCCTAGCAAAACCTTATTTGCTGGGTCTGAAACCATTGCACACATGAATTCGCAGTGACTGTGAATGCATGTATAAGACCTGTTCAAGGTCAAACCAGTCAAAATACCAACATGGTTGAGGGAGATCATGAAGACCCACCCCTACCTAAGGGGTGTCTTGGAACTGATAGCTGCTAGGGGATGGGGAGCAAGATTTTGTCAGGGATGTGTCCCTGAGAAGCTCTCATTCTCTAACAGAGGCTCCAACAGCCATCCCTATGCAGGAAGCACCAAGACAACTCTGAAAAATTGATAAAAGCACATGAAGGCTAGAGAAACAGGTGTTGTGAGGGAAGGATAGGAATCAGTGGGGAAGGAATAGGAAACAGATTTGATCAAAACACATTATATGCAAAATTCTCAATAAGCAAATGAGGGGAAAGAAAGTGGTTAATAAACCTCAAACTAGCCCCTCACGGTCCTAACTTCCTTTCTTCTTCTCCCACCTTCTGCTCTTCAACTGCACCTTGGGGGCTCAATCCATTGCTCTGATGTGAATGTGGGTCTACTGAGACAGTGTGCCTGAACTAATGGGAGCGCACCAATCCAGCTGGACTGGGACTGAATGAGCATATGATCAAACCAGACTCTCTGAATGTGGCGGCGAAAGTTGGCAGATGGAGAACCCAACAACAATGACACCAGGACCTATCTCTTCTGCATGTATTATCTTTTTGGGAACCGAGTCTTTTTGAATGCACTCCTTCCAAGGCCGGGAGGGATGGGGGTGGGCCTTGGACTTCCAACAGGGCAGGGCACCATGCCCTCTTTCAAGGAAGAAGGGAGAGGGAGGAGGGGTGGGGGGTAGCGGGAGGGGACCGGGAGAAGGGGAAGAAAGGAAAAAATGTTATTTCTTTAATTATGTTTTTGAATGGAAAAAAATAAAGCAATGTAAAAAAAAAAATAAACCTCAAACTATTCAACCAAACTAGGAAGCAGAGCTTAACAACAGCAAAATACTATGTGTTGGCCAGAAACTTAAAATAGCATCTTCTCTCTTGTTTACACCCTAAACTGTGCTCCTCTCACATGTGACTACAACTTTAATATGCTTTATTTCTCAGACTTTACTTTTTGCACGTATCAGTTAGCTAAATCTATTTTATTACAGATCTCATTTACATATACAATACTTACATTAAAACCTAATCCAATAACTAGGATTATTAGGCCATAAAGGTGAAAGGTAATAACAGACTGTGTGTCATTGAAATCATACACCCATAATGAGGATAATCTCTTGTCCAGGAAGGGTCTACCTCTAAATATAAATTTTTAAGTATAACCACTTGCAAAGGCAGTTCCTTGGTCAACCAAAAATGCAGATGTTTTATTTGTACTAAAAGCAAGAACCCTTAAAATATCCACACTCACCAGAAGATTATCTGCTAAAATTAAACTACACTTAAACTGAAAGTTTGAATGAGAGAGTAATGGAAGTAAAAATGTAATTCATGGCACTTGCTGCACATTCTTTTCCTGAACAGGACTTATTTTCATATATGAGAATATCCTCTTCCGTTTGTGAATGTGTAGTTCTATAAAGATCTAAAAATTGTTCGCACATATGAACAAAACTTACACAAAAAGAAGAAAAACAAATCTAATGTACCACACAACTTTGTTTACCTGTTCGGCATTTTGTGTTATATGTAGAGTGCTTGGTGCGCAAGTAGAGATTTTCAGAGTTGGAGAATGGAGCTCCTGTTGAGAGAAACAAGACACTCAGAAATTGTTTCAGAGCACTGTGCTTTGAAAGTCTTCAGTTACTGGGATTATTAGCTCATACAATTTAAAGGATGATGTGTCCTTTATATTTTTATAATAATCTTATTAGTCACAAATAAGAGCACTGCATATAGCTTCCTTTGATGATGTCTATCTTTCCAAAGGGCACATTTGCTGAATTACTTGGCCATCTTTTTAAAGTAACCTAACAATACAATAAATTCTAAAGCACTTTTATAGCAACCCAGTCTTGTATCGTTAGCTTTTATGTTTTTCTTCTTTGACAACCCTACAAATATATACCACAATGGTATTATATGTCTTATGTGAATAAGATCAAAAGCTTTTGGGCAAAACAAACAAAAATTATCAAGCTAATAGAGGAAACTACCTTTGAAAACTTGAGTGTTACTCTTAGATTACTTCAAGTTGGCTCCATCCGTCTTAATCTGTTCTGGTACCTGCTTTAATTTTGAACTCAGCACTGTTGCTTCAAAATCATTCACAGAAGTGAAGCGGTGTGGTATTCATAGTGATTAGACAAAATGATTACCCTTTTGGCTATGCTATCATTGTTTATCTTTCTTCCAAAGTTAGTTAATATGCATTGCCTCATTAGTGTGTACAGGTACTGGGGATCCAACCCGAGACCTCACATGTTACCCAAGTGCTTACCACTAAGCTCCATCCCCATCTCCAGATTGCACAGTTGATAGCATTACTCAAGCTCCTCACACCTCCCTATAATTTACAATGGATTGGCATGCCTCCAGGATATTTTCCCACAAACAGAAAATGTTTTTCTAAGAAAGGGATAATTAAAATCATCACAGGTATACAAGGTAAACACTGACAGGTTTATCAGAAGCCAAGCTACAGTGGAAGTATAACATGTGTTTTTAAAATATGTGCTCAAACTGGAGAATGTTCTAGACACTTCGGCACTTTTTTTTTATCATTTTGTCTTCAACTTGTTACATTTTCATCTTGCCCTTCTTTTGTGTCAACTTCAATAACACAGATTCAGTATTTTCAGGCACCTCTGAATAGGTTCCTGCATTTCCTGCTAGAAGCTAAAAATTGTTCAGGTAAATGCAGAGGGTTACAGACTGTAAAGCAAAAAGGTACATATTCTTCACTTCAAAAAAATGATTCCCAATACAACCATGTACTAATGGATCTGCTGAAAAGATCATGGGGGAAAAAAGGGGGTTATTCTATATGAACGTAATGCTTCTGTTCTTTTTTTTAAAAAAAACGATTAGTGAGATATTTTAATAGTATATTAATTATACAAAGTAAATGGTTTCATCATGACAGTCACATGCATAAAATGTTGTTAGATTATAATTATCCCTTTATTGATCCTGCAAACAGTCATTTCCTGTTCCATAAGAAGTGAGAAATTGTTTGTGAATGAATCAATGAAGAGCATGTCATAATTTAAAGGTCACCACAGGAATAAGGTTTCTTTTTTAGCAGTCTTTCTAAGTGTTTAATTTTGTATAAATCACGCACACATATGTATATGTAAATACACATATATATAGATCCTTCATATTGAAATCATTAAATTCAATGGGCAATGATATTTTGATTCACACACCTTTTGCACCACAGCTTGATAATTAACTCCTGATAATTAAGGAAGGCACAGATGAGGTGTTTTGTTATCATGGTACAATAGAAAGGTGCCTGGGCTTTACTTGGGTTTGAACCGTGTTATAGGTCTGGACAATTTGTGATACTGAGTAACTCTCATCTCTTCTAGGAGCTTCAGTTTCCTCGTGTGGGAAATGACATGAGGTTGTGTGTAAATGTGATTTAAACAATCCTTACTCTCTGTTCTATTTCTGACATTTCTATAAACAAAGGAAGATCATTTTTAACACTTTAAACTTATTTTTCATATTGGTTCCATATTGACAAAATAATTATAAATTCTTTAAGCTTGTCATTTTTGTTTTCCTTTGATGATGATGTTACTGATGATGATGATGATAACACATATTATGAGTTTTCTATTTCAAGCAGCTTATATAGCATTTTCTAAGTCAATACTTAAAACAACCTCATAAGAAAGGTACCAGAACAACCCTATTATACTCACAAGTAATGTTATATAAAGAAGCTCAATTTAATAGGTGAAAGTCATACAGACAATATTAAGTACTAGAATTTCAATAAAAGTAGCATGGCTCCAGAAATCACACATTTAATCAATCTACATTACCATATTTATAACTTGCTTGATTATACTTTGTTTTATAAATTGAAAAATCTACTTATAAGGTAAGTTATGATTAGATCTTGTATCAGGAGTCTAAATATATTTTTATTTGCTTCTTTAAAATTAGTTCTTGTGAAAAGTAACATTTATATTTTTGGCTATTGGAGAATTAACTGAAGACTTTGTGCATGCTAGAAAAAAGGGATTTACTGCTAAGCTATATCCTGGCTATTGTTTTCTGTGGCAGCATTTCAGTATGTACCTCAGGCTGACCTCATCTTTTCCCTGCCTTTAGTCACAGTCTCCTTGAATTACAGAGGTGCATTATCACACCCAGTTCAAAAGCAACTTTTGTATTCTTCAAAATATTACACTTATCTAAAAGTGATTGCATGAGGAGACAGTCCTGATTAAATAATTTAAGCTGTTATAAATTAAATAAAGGGTATCTGTAGACTGCATGATATATTTGCAAAGTATAGCCTCGGGGCTCTAAATTAAATAAGGCACTGAAGTTCTATTTACCACCTACATCATTTAATCCCTTTAATATTTCAGGATAGTTCTACTTTTTCTTATAAAATATACACTATATTATTAAGTCATCTATCCTTGTGGCTCAGAAATGATAAACATCACCTTGTTGTCAACTTTCTTTACACATAAGTCTGGTGAAATCAATGTTCATAATTACACAGGTGAGATTGGTAGAAAATCCAGGTCTGTTTGTCCTGTGCTGCCTCCGGTAATGATTTTCAGCTTTGACAAAGTCGTAACAGTGCTGCTCCTTCTCTTCCTCATTTACTTTTTATGAAGTAGACATGGCCTTGGCAATTTTAAAATCAGAGTGGATTGAAATCAGTTGACTTTTTGAGAGAATTTTACTACACCACTCAAGATAATTTTCTACATCTTAGCACATACTATATCAGAGCTAGGAACTTTGGTTTCCAGTAGGGAATTCACTATTCACAAAAAATGTATCCATTTTCAAATGTTAGAAGAGCTATGTTTCTTCAGAGTTAAATCAGTTGAAGTGTAATGGGCCAAGTTCCTCAGTTATTTACTCTAATAACAGTGCTTTTCAGAATCACAGTGCAGGGAAGAAAGAAAGTCAGAGGCTGGAAAACTGTTATTCTCATGTAGACATAAAAAACCCTACAAAACATACCCTATGTTCTTAATTTAAGAACTATTTGAAGAATGGAATTAAAAATCAGAACGGATGCTATTTTTGTCCTCTAATAAATTTTATGCTATTCTAGGGTGATAAGTATAGCATTATCACCAAATGAGTTATCATAATAAAAATACAAACATGTTTAAAGTGAGACACTTCATTATTTAATTAGAATGAACTAAAGAAGATAATTGATATAATGAAATATTTGAATAGGTTTCTAAATTCAGTGATGCATAATTCATTGAAATAGCTGTGTTAACTTGGGGAAGTTATCTTTGATGGTTGGAACACTGGATTTTTTAACTTGTATTTTTGTTTTTATTTTCTCTGAAAACCAAGTCTCATTAGTCTTGAATTGCTATGTAAGCCAAAATAACTCTGAACTTCTGATTCCCGAATGCTTTTAACCCGGACATGTATGAGCACATGCAGTTTATGTGGATCCTGGAGAACACACACAGGGATTCATGTAGTTTAGGCAAGCACTCTACCAACTGGGCTGTAGCTCCAGCCCTCTTTCTATGTGTAATGGAGATTACTTGTTATGTGACAGGGTAGAGAGATAGAAGATTTAACAGACTAAAATCTCAACTCTTACCAAAGTTATAATCAGTTAGCAGATAAAAATTTACAAATAAAAGTGAAGTAAGAGCTATAAGGAGTTAACTATAGGAACTTCAAGTGTTAAGAGGTAAAGTTAACCTTAGATAACCAAAGACTGGATTACAAAGAAATATTAGAGGAAGGTAATAAATTTGGCTACAATTTTTCATGTGTAGATTGGTGAGAAGTGTAAACATTGGGGGCTTATTTTGAGAAGAGAGGTTTATATTTGGTTGAATAAGATTTCAACAAAATAACGTCCATAGGAAGCAGATTACAAGCAGATCTAAAAGTCAAACAAAGAAATTTATAGACTGAATCTCACTGAAATTGTTATGGGGAGATGAATGACATGAAGTATTTACAGAGACCTTGAGAAGTTTTCTAGAAAAAAAAAATTTAGGCGTACTGATTTTGGGAGTAATTTAAAATAATTTCGTATTGGAATATCTACATTGGATCCAATAACTTTTCTATAGTTTTGATTGAGCACAAAAATGGGCTAAGGAAAGAATCAATTATCTTGGCTTGCAGTTTCAGGAAGCTCATAAATGCTTTGTCCCATGTGATTAAGAACATGTGGCAGGAGCCGCTGTTGGAGAACAGCTGATCACATCATGCTTTATCAAGAAACAGAGAGTGAGCCAGGAACTGGCCAGGGACAATATACACTGAAGGACCTACACAAAGTGAACTTATTCTTCTAGGGAGGCCACAGTTCCCTGAAAGTTTATAGATTCTCCAAAAACAGTGCTACCAACTCAGGCATAGATGTTTAGAACATGAGCCTGTGAGTGCCATTTTATAATCAAGGCTCAATAACACCCAAGCTAAAGTTCGTGTAAGAAGATAAGTGGGTAAGTAAATGCTAGGTTTGAGGCAAACATCTTTCCTTAGAAAGTTCCAAATAAAGCTTGGTGTGTGGATGAGTACTGAAGAGTTATAATAGTCCTCACAAGAGAATCTTTGGGCACATAAGTAATGTGTCAAACCATTAGAGGGTTATAGAATGAAATTTAATAAACAAAAGAACTTCACTTTGACAGAATTTCATAAGCAGGGCAAGTACATGGAATATATCTAAAAGCAAACTAATTAACAGCTACAAGCAACAATAGCTCAAGGAACTGATATGAGGACCAATCAAAATACCTGCCCTTTAACATCATATGCCATAACAATTGTGACAAATATTTATCCATCAAAACAACAGACCAAATATAAACAAGTCAATTTCAGATGCTTAATAAGACCTATGATCTGGAAAACAAAACTATCTGGCTCATTGAGTGACTTCTTTATGTCTATTAAGGTGATGTGCTGTACAATTTTTAAAGAAGCAATATGTGCTTTTCTAGTTTAATTTTAAAGAGAAGTCATAGAAGAATAACAGTCTGAAACAGTTCCAGTTAATAATTATGCCTTTACAAAAACCATATTCAGGAATTTGGAGAAGCCATAATCATAGAAAAGGAAGAAAAACCAGAGGTATGAAATAGGAAAGGGGTAAGGGAAGGAGCAGAAAAACAGAATAAAGAGAAAATGCTTACATATTCTATTTCCACAACATTTATTTTGATTTGCCTTTGAGTCTTGATTTTACAAATAATGTGCCAACCTTTAAGAGGTGTAAAGCCTGGGTGGAAGGACAGACCAAAGTAGTATTTTATGTGCCACCCTTTAGTTAATGCAAGCTAATATCAGTTGTAAAAGTAGACCACATCTAGGGTGGATGTAGATGAAAAGTGGTAGGGTAAGAAAAACCTTAAAGATGACTTTTCAAGTGTGTTTTGAGGGATAAGTAAAACCAACAGATTTCTGAGTCAGGATTGGTTATTTACAGAAGTTGGAATGGAAACAACAGAGGTTGCAGGGAAGTGGGGAGAGTGCCAAACTGAATGTGTTTAGGAAACAGCAGTATGGACATCTGGAACAGGAGATGGAAAGATGTAATAAATGGGGGACAGATTCAAAAGCAGAATTGGAGGTCCCAAAATGGTCTTCACATCACCAAGGACGTTTTGGGTCATTAAGACCATAAATTTCTTATCAAGGTAAAGAGAGATCTTATTCTTTCAATATTTCCACTAGAGTTACCCCCAGGGCATTTGGACATTTGAAATAACTAAAATTTAATAAATTTCTTACATCATCATATGTTTTGATAAAATAATCAGTAAAATTGATGGAAAATATTTTAAAAATTAATTCTGAAGGACAACAAAAATTTTTGATCCTGAGAAAGAACATATTTCAGACAGAATGATATTAATGATACATATTCTTAGGAAGTTTATGATGACCTCAAATTCACTGTGTAACTAAGGCTGGTCTCAAATTCATTATGATCCCACTACCTGAATGATGAGATTATACCATGTCCATCTTATTTTATTTATTTATGTTCATCTACATTATCTTGAAAATAATGATGAAATGCAACAATGAATCAGATAGCACAGACTTTGTAATGTAAATAAGTCAAATGCCTATGCCAAGAATATAAAATATTGCATAATGATTATAGGTATAGTCCTGCAACCAATTGCTAGGTTTAAAGCCCAGTTTTAGCTGTATGGAATTCCAAAGGTTTTATTACATCTCTGTAATTCATGGACCTAGTCTGTAAAAATGGGAATGGTATAGAACTTCATTTATGAGAAAGTTCATAAAACAATTCTGTAGAGTAAAAGTTAAGAGACAATTCCAGGGAGGATATGAAATACAAATCATGTGTACAAAAGAAAAAAAAAAGTCTGGGTATAGTGACATGTATTTGTAGGCCTAAATACTTGGTATACGGAGGCAAGAGGATCACATGAAATTGGGAGTTTCAGGCCATCCTGGCTATCATAGTGAGACTGTCCAACTTCTTCCAAATGAAACAAAGACAGGAAAACGCACTATGATTAATAGGAATCACTTTTCATCTTTCTTATATTCCTAACAATTTTCTCTATGAAACAATGGGATTTTGAAAAGAAAAAAAGATCAAAAGATACATGTTTACAAATATATGCATTTTGTTCAGGTTTTTAAAGTTTTTGTTTTGTTTTTACTTTTGAAATAGTTACTGTAAACTTACACTCTGGAAGGCTGTAACTTCATTATTTCTTTCATCCATGTGTATTCATCATCACTGATCAAACATATTAGCAGCACATGGATCATACATTTTTACCTTCAAATATTCCTTTAAATTCAATGGTCTTTAGAGATATTTCTTTATTTAGATAATGGATGGCTTGAGTTTATAGATATACACTGGAAGATGGGCATGTTCTGTATCTGCACTGCTTAGTACACAAACCAGTAGCCACATTCAGGTATTAAATGCTTAAAATGACAGTTGTGTGACTGAAGAACTGAATTAGGTTTTAACTAATTGAAATATGAAAGTTAATAGCAATATGTGGCTATGGCTTCTGTACTGGAAGTACATTTCTTTTGTTTTCTTCCAAAATAATATTTTTATTGATTATTTGAGAATTTCACACAGTGTACTCTGATCACATTTACTTTTCAGTTAGTTCTCCCAAGTCCACTCCCTCACCTCTGTGCCCTATCCTCCCAAAAAGAAGGAAAAATACACCTAGTCCAATTTGTGTTGCTCATATACTCACTGGAGTGTGGAGGCCCAAAAATGTGAGCCTATCTCCACCTTGTCTGAAGGTCAGAGAGGTTGTTGCTCAAAGCAGTTGACAACAAATGTGGCTGCACACCCTGACCTAGGGTGTGGATGTGCTTACTTGGTCTTTTTGACATTAAGATGGCCCGTACAGATAGACCCACTCTACCCCGTCCAAAGGTCAGAGAAGTCAAGCATATTTCTGCTCTTTTTGAAATAGGAGGTTTGACCTTGGGAGTGGCTGCCTTTAGAATATTTGGTTTAGGGTAGGTTCACTGCCTAAACAACAGAATGCTTTTCTCATTGATTAAAGGCTCAAAGTATTGAAGCAAGTAACTGTTCGAGGTGTCCTTTGTGTACTTTGTATCATGTTAAAGCAGTCTTTTGTCTTCTTCCCCCTGTTGTATTGGGGTATAAAAATGTATGGAAAATTAACCGCAGGAAATTTCAGTATTCACTGGAACTCCCTTCTGATACTATCCTATGTTTTCTGCTTTATTATTTTTACTTGTTTCCTCATTCTCTTTACTATTTTTCTAATCCCCATGCCCCTACCCTGATAAGCTGGTCTCCTCCAACACTGGAGCATGATTAAAATCCCAGTGCCCAGTACCTTAAAGAAACCTGAGCTCTTTCTCACCCCCACCCCCACAAGAAGCCATCAACTGTGAAGAGCTAAACTTCAGCATCCCCATTACAATTTTTAAGGGTACATTTCTAAGGAAAACATTAGGAGATTTTAGTGCTTGGTGTAAAAAGAAAAAAAATAAATTTTAAAGACTCATCTCAAATATTGAGTTTCAAGACAACAACTAAGAGCATGAAGAGTTCCAAATTATGTTCTCTGCAGAATATTTGTGTCATTAAGCACTATAAAGACATGTTTCTATTTAAGTCTTCTGATCATATACTATACACTTTGTAAAACTGCTTTAATACTTTTCTCCCTATTCTTTCCTAATTGTCCAGGCCCTATTAAGCTTTTCAAGTACATGAATCTACCTAACATTCTAATGTTAAATGAATGCCTACACTGTAGTGAGGTTATTGAGTTT
Organism: Ondatra zibethicus; assembly: GCA_004026605.1. NCBI lineage: Eukaryota > Metazoa > Chordata > Mammalia > Rodentia > Cricetidae > Ondatra > Ondatra zibethicus. Next base: position 13,137 of record PVIU01014916.1, on the reverse strand, counting down.
ATTTCCTTGCTTGTGCCACAAAGGGGTTTCGTTGACCATACTTTTAAAGAATCAAATAAATTAAGTGCTAACTATCTCTAAGATTGTACTGAATACCTTCACATTTACCTCATTCAGTAATCTCTCAAGTTCTGAAGAAAGACATTATTTTTCCTTTCCAAATAAGCAAACATAGATTCTAACAAGTCTAGTAATTTATTCAAGGTAATACAATACTTAACACTTGACCTGGTATTTTCCACTATATATAATCCCATTTGACTGTAACCATAATCCCATGCATTCCTTGTTGTGATTTCTCCACTTTATAGATGAGGAAAATGGCATATACTGCTAATGAGTTTCTGTACCAGGAATTGAACTCAAGCTTAAAATCTTAAGTACATTGTTTCAGAGTTCTGTTCTATCAGAATCCACTTGAACATTTAGTACCTGAACATTTAGATCCTGAACGTTTAGTACCTACAGCAATCACTAGGACATTCCACAGAGAGCAATTTTGTGGCCATTTTCTCTGTAACTGCTCTTTGGACTGCAGATTCTGAACCTCTCAAGCATCTTTTACTGGCTTTCACCTATCTCTTGGTGGCTCTGGTCAAAGTGCTCAATATATTCAAGTAACAAAGAATAAATAAATGAATTAGGTAGTAGAGAATATTATATCCACACTGGACGATTTTTTTTCTGTATATATTTGAAAGTATATTGCAATGAACATGGAACTTCTTCATGATTTTTAACTTGAATTTTAAGTCTTCGTTTAAAAGACTAATATATAATGCTTTCCAACAAAGACCATGGGAGTATTATGGATCCTCCTGTTAGTCCCAATACTTATAAGAAACACTGAAAGTATTAATACTGAGTTAGGCCTAGGCTCAGAAGTTTCAAATGAACAGTATTTTTTAAACTTTTTTTGGTTTTTCTAGACAGGTTTCTCTGTGTATCCCTGGCTATCCTAGAACTCACTATGTAGACAAGGCTGACCTCAAACTCAGAGATTCGCCTGTATGCTTCCCAAATGCTAGGATTAAAAGCATGCACCGCTACTGCCTGCCTCTTTTTTTTTGTATTTTTATAGCTCTTTATAAATTGAAAATAATTTTCTTCATACAATATATTCTGATCACAATTTTCCCTTCTTCACCCACTCCCAAAATTTCCCCAACTCCCCATCCGATTAATTCCAGTCCCGTTTTTCTCTTTCTCCTGAGAAAACAGATAAAACAATAATTAAAAATAATAATAAACGAGAAAAAAGAAAAAGCATTAGAAATACACACAAAAAACCCACAACCCATAAAAACACAGAATCGAAACCATAATATATTTAAATCTACCTGACATTTATCCTGACAGAATTTCCCAAGGCACACTGACATTTGAATAACGTTCCTGAATAGTGTGAAGAACGCTTTTGTTAGAACCTTTCAAAGTCAGTAACATCATCAAACACCTGCCTTAGGTTATTGTTGAGATGTTATTCAGTGGTTTATACAAGAAACATGTAAATTATAAGCACTTTTTTCCCATCCCAATGAGACAAACACTTCATTTACTTAGAATAAAAGTCTATGATTGGGTTGTAATGCAAAGCAAAGAAAAAGTAGCTCCAGTTTTTTCTTCTTTCAGGCCCAAATTCCTCACTTAAGATAGTTATTCCTGATTCTTATTCTCTCGGTCTTTTTAAAGAGTACTATTAAATGAAAGGGAACAAAAACAGAATATATAGTTCTTTTCAGTGCATGCTTTCTGTCTTTAGCTATTACTAGGATATATGCTCCCACAAATGTAAAGAAGACATTATACTGGGATAGCTTCTGATGCAAAGAGTCCATTTCAATCTATTTATTTAGAAACACTTTAGCTTTTATACGAAGCTTAAGAGCATGACAAATCTCCCAGTAGTTTCACCATAAATTGCGAAGAAAGATCAGTTGATAAAATGCTTTGCTCTTTTTCCACTGGCTACATTCTCTGCCCATTACTACGGCACCAGGACAGCTTGTAAATGTCACTGTCTGAAAGCTGGCCCAGAAATTTATCAGACCTGCTTTAACAAGAGACAATTGCCATGAACATTTTCACCCAGCAATTACTTGCACTAACAAATTCTAAAGCTACATTTAATTGTGAGCATAAAGGGGATGACCAACTCTGAAAACACCAACCCCTTCATCCCATGACCTCATTCGTTATTCAGGCAACCTACTTCCCTGAACAATCATTCTCTTTACTCACCACACCCTTGAACAACAATTTCTCAAAGGAACACACCCCTCCACCCGGAACAGAAAAAATTTCTGGTAGTAAATAGAAATTTTAACATAGTAGGGAAGTCATTCACAGTCTTTGCAAACAAAGACAAAGGAAAATAGTAACTCAGACAGACCTCTGCCCAGGTGAACTGGCAGCGAAGGTCATTTCCAAATTCACATTTACCTCTAGGCTGCTCTCCGAGGCCAGATTCTTTGTTACAAGTTTTTTAATGAAAAAGAATGGCAAATTAGCCCATACATTAAAACCAAATATTTTATTTAATAAAATCATCGTGGCAACATATAAACAAATATTTTAAATTGTATATCGGCATGTGCCACCTACAGCCCAGACTCTGTGTGTTTGCCCCCAAAGTGGACTTTCCTGTGACAAGCAAATGGTACTTATTTAGATCACACAATTTTCTGTAAAATAGGCACTTAAGAAGCATATGTTCACTGAATGATTGGAATTTAAAATATTTAATTTTGATCCATTTTTCTTTCTCAAAACAGTTTCTCAGTATTCATGGAAAATATCTTGACCTTCATGAATACTTAAGTTAGCCAAAGGAAAAAATATAAGTCCAATGAATAATTCACATCAGTGCTGTTCATTTAAGACAGTATGCCATTTTGAGTTGATTTTGGTGGTTTAATATTTAAGTGTTAAGGATTGAATTCTAGAGGGTTTTGTTATTTTTTTCTTTGGCTTTAAGTGGCTTCTAGAACATTATTCATTTATTTGTAAGACCACATTGGGCTTAAAAGTGTTTCTGACTTTGTATGATTATTTTTGTTCCTGAGGGCAAACCTAATAATTTAAATTCTACTATTAATTCAGATAACTTAGTAGCAACTGGTATCTACACTTAATTTTATTTGAGAAATACCTATTAATCAGAGAAAATAATAACCAAGAGAGCCATAAGTATGTCTCATCAATTATAGATAAGAAATGAAAGCAATATTATGTCTCATATAGACAGAAATATAAATGTTTATATCCATAAATGTATTTTTAGTACACAAGGGCTCAGTAGTTTAAAAAAAGAAATAACTAAATATGTTCTAAAACACCAGGGATAGAAAATACTAAATAGTTGTAAATGACATTTAGTTAAGTATAAAAAGAAGATTAAAATTCATGAAACAAAGCAATGTGGCATAAATTGTTTCTCAAAGTAAACATTTTACTACTGGAAAAACTATTTTAAAATCTGAGTTCTCTAAATATCATATATTCACTAAGACAAAGCAAAAGCTTAATTGAATTCATCGTGGCCAGAAATTGAATGTTAATCCTCATTATCTTGGCTTCCCTTGCAATAAACTTTGACTGACATTGCATAATTGCCACATATCAATTCATCTGAAATACGGCATCTTAAAGAGAAATTTTATTAAAACCGTAAAAGGAGTTTTGAACAATATTTACTTCCCAGTGCCTAGATGGAATATAATAAAGTTACCATTATAGCGTAGACATTTTGTCAGCACAAAGGTAATTTCAGATCACATCTAGGACTACTTTACATAATGCCACAATATTATCCCACCAACAAACAGGAAGACAGGAGAACTAAATAGAAGGCCTTCCTAATATTACCATTGTGGTAACTATCTTAAAAAGCTGGTTTGTTGTAGTCCCTTTTATTGGACTTCATATCCAAGTCAATTTGAAATTTTATAGTCAAAATTTTTCTTTTAGGGGGCCTGGGAGAAAGGGAGGAAGTGTAAATTTTTGAATGAAAAATAAAAGAATATGAAAAAAAATTCTCTTTTCTACCAAGGGAATCTTCTTCCTCTCTACCACATAGCTTGAATCTCATCTCCCTCCTCATCACTCATCCATACTTTTATTTCTCTTTAGTGATAAATAACTCAGATATCATAGTAAAATCCATTCTTGTCTCTTATCTCAGCTACTAAGGTTACACTTTCTGCCCCTAAGGGTCTGTACTATTTTTTTTTTCTACAAAGAACTAAGTTTCAGGATGGAAATAGTCTTAGAGGGATTAATTTGGCAAATTCCACATAAAAGATGGAAAGTTTTATAAAATGCTTAACCATTTTAGTTTGGACCTGACATTATTATTAAAAAGGAAAGTTGAAACAAGGAACAAACAATAAAACACAATTCTCAAAATTGTCCTATACTCAATATTTATTATTTTTTAATATTTTGCTCTTAAGTGTGTATCTATTATTCTTTTACTAGCATGTAAGAAAGGCTGAGGGCTGAAATAACTGAAAAGTATGGTGATTTCAGCATTCCTAGGATAATAGTAATTGTTGTTTTCAACCTTCATCGTTTTGGAGGTATTAAGGAGCTAAGATGACACCAGCTTTCTTGCTCATAAACATGCTAATGTTGCATATTGGAATGCAAGTTTGCATCACTATGATCACTTATACAACCTGATTTTTTTTAACTTTCATAATTTTCTACCCCTTGAACTCAATACAGATGACGGCTTTTCCTTCCTATAGACAGAAAGGGTGTGAATTCAGATGAGAGGATTTTGGAGGAGCACTAAACAGAACATATTCTATGAAAAAAATTATCTTCAATAAAAGGAAAATGAAAATTATTGGTATTAAATCCCAGATTTGTTGTGTATTTTTCCCTGAAATTATGCTAAGTGTTGAATAAAACAATAGTAAAATTGTTGTGCCTATGGTTTGGAAACAATCTGTATCTTTGAGGAAATCTTTTTTAAGTTTCATTGTACATTTTAATAATATTGCTTCATATTCTACTTGAATTATGATTATGGGCTTTCAAAAAATAATCTGTATTCTTTCCAATAGATATAGTAATGTAAGGAAGGATAAGATCCCGGTAATCATTTTATGAGGTCTTCATAGTATACTTTGTAAATACAATTTCAGTTTGGATAGAAGCTCACAGAAAGCTTAAAATATGTACATTGTATATAGAGTTATAGAATCAAAACAGAAATTAATCTGTCCTTTTATATCATCTTTCCACATTATTTTTCATGTGCTTGCCAGACTATTAGCACAGATATTGATGTTAAAAGCAAAACAAACAAATAAAAATCTTAGAAATTATTATGTTTTCAAGAGTGTCTTAGAGATCCGTCTTTTGTAGCTTTCATATAATACTCATTTACCTTTTTCTTGCTTTTCAAATCCTATAACCTGTCTTCTACCAACATTCTACAAATTATTCAGCTAGTATGTATAAGAATCAATGTGTCATTTTGACACATAAGGAAATTCTAAGACATATGCACCTGTCAGTTAGCCAGGATCAGCATACTATTAGCTGAACACAAATAACTACACGTCACTCTATATATGCCATTGTCTCTATATCATTCTACTTGGCACAAAACACCTGTTTGCTCCTGATATGAAGCGAATCAGTGGGGAACTGTTCTAAAAATAAACCTTTTTGCATTTAATTTGACTTTTGTCGTTACAGGCAAAATGGTTTGCCACTTAGATCTTTCAGTCAACTTCAATTTTAAAAATGTGGCTTCTTATGCTCTGGTTAGGTTATGTAAATCATCGGAATGGCAACCAGCTAACCACAGGCACTAGTAAATGAAAAAATATAGCTAAGAGACAGAATTTGGGAGACTGTCCAACACATACATAACTGCAATCCACCAAGAGCTGTCCTGTAGACTACAGCAAATGAAACAGAAAGAGAAGTGAGGTTTAAGATGTGTTTCTTTTCCCCCAATAACCTGGAACAGCTAACTTTTATTACCTGAGAATGGTCACTCCAAACCAAATTTTGGTAGGAGGAGGCAGTTTTGAGGGGGGAGAGCACTTCCCGTGAGCCGAGGGGGTCCAAGGCCTGCACCACCTTGTTCATAGGCCCACTGTAGGTCCTCACTCGCTCATACACGACACTTTTTTCTGGAGGCTGCTGGCCTTGACTTGACTGATGGTAACAGTGGTAATGCTGAGGCTGGTACTGCAGCACCTCTGTGGGCTGCTGGGTCCCACAGCTGCCGCTGCTGCTCTCACTCCAATAGCTTGAGCTCATCATCTTCTCAGTGGTCAGAAAGGGTTTCCCCGGGGTGCTCTCCCTAAGGAATAAACAGAGAAAAATGATACCAGGGCAGGCCGGCAAGCAGGGACACTCAAAGAGGGCCTTTATCAACCACCTTTTATCCCCGGTGGTGCCAGTAAGAGATGAGTTACCTGAGCAGCAGCAGGAGCAGGTCTGGCAGCTGCAAAGTAGACAGTAAAGGATTTGAGCTCAAATGAAAAGTGGAGGCAGCCTGGGAGATTGCTCCAGGAAATGGTACTGACACGCCCCTGAGGGGCGGATTCACCTGGCAGCTTTGCGTGCCAGGAGAGGCCCTGCCTTGCCACAAAGATAGCAATAAGGTTTCCCAGTAGGTAAAGGAGTCTAGAAAAAGGCAGAGACAGAAGTTCACGGCTGGAGTTCGTAGGATTGGAAACCTGAAGACAAAGACACCAGTGTCCAAACTTGTTTGAGAAAACAAAGCTACTTTCCCAAGGCTTGTAAACTTAGCAAAGGTGGTTTCAGCCTAAGTACTCGTTCCAGTATCTCAGTCCAAATTAAAGGGTATTAGCCTAGGGACAAACTAACTTTCAGAGATAAGTTTGCATTCTTCACAAACTCCTGGTGATGATAATGCGGATAAGGCAGATTGCCATGTGAACGCCAAGAAAAATTTCTCTAATTTGTGAACCTGTTTATCTGGCTTCAGCCATGGTCTGTGTTTTGAACAATATTGACAGAATTGTATCCAAATGATTGAATTTCTGCCTAGAAATTAAAGGGGTGGGGTGGGAATGGCTCAGGAAAATGCTTTGCGTTTTGCTTTTTCCTTTTATTGGTTTGCATTTTTACAATGGAACCTGCCCTGACATTTTTTCAGGCCTTAGTAAACACAGAGTTCCACTGTTTCTTTAATCTCCAATTGTTAAAGGAACTGTAAGCCTTTAAGATTCCTTCTGAGACAAACTGAGATTTAAATGTGTTCAGCACTTATTTGTAACCACTTGCGAATCAAATCATAATGATATTTATCAACCAGGTAATGCCTTGTGAGTTACTCCAGCACAACTTAACTGCAAAATACTACCTGAGGACTCCTTCCAAAAAGGGTGTCTTCCTTATTTATATATGAACCTTGGGACCACTATTTCAGAGAGAAATGAGATAATGTCTTTCATCTGGGTAGCCATCTTTTTCTCTGATAAATAACAAAAGCTAATAATTTACTAGTCATTGTGTGTTGGATCACATTCAACAAGCGTTAGATAATTGCTACACTCGTACAACTCTGTAAGGATTTACTGGTAAGAAATTGAGGCACAGATGTAGAGACATTGAAAAAATTCCCACAGTTAAATAAGTATTAAAGATGGAGCTGGAATCTGAATATAGAGGGATTCACATCAGAGTCTAAACTTTTATGAACTACATTATACTGCTAAAAATTTTTTAATTGTTCAGTGCATAGTCATCTAAGAAATCTCCTATGTGACAGAGGGGGGAGACACATTAGAAATGACAAGTCACAACAGTCCTTACAAGTAATCTGAATTGTTATGGAAGGAAGGTCTATACAAACCACCTCAAAATTAACCTTTAAAATAACTTGCTGTTATTTCATATTTATTGCTACTTGCAGAGCTTTCAGAGATTGTTCTTATTCACTTAGATGTTGTTCCACAAAAATCAATGTAAACTAGCTGGTCGTGGTAGTACATGACTATAATACCAGTTCTTGTAAGGCTGAGACAGAAGGTTTATCATGAGTTGGAAGTCAATCAGAGCTAAACAATAAATTCCAGTCCAGGCTAGGCTACACACTGCAACCTTGTCTCAAAATCCAAAAATAATATCAAAATTAATGAAAACTAACTAGAAATACGTGATTTACCAAGAAACCAGGTATAATATCAGATCAGTACCTCAATCATTCCACATAAACTTTGTGTTAATGGGGCCTGGATATAAAAGGTATCATCTAGTTAACACCAACTGAAATCTAAATTTAACACATATGCACAGATACTATTAGTATCTGCTGCCAGTCAATAGGTAACCTTGTATGTAAAGAAGAAAGTGAGGTGAAGAGTAAGTATGGTTCCCATAAAATTCTGACTATATCTGCCCTCTCTGTTTCTTAGAAATAGAAGCAGTCAATTTTGATGTAGTTGGGCTACAATTATGTGTGAAATTGATATGCTCATCCAATTTTTAAGTGTCTTATATCACTGTTTCCCATTCCTAGGTATAAAGAATACAACTTGAAGCTCAAGAACAAAGAAATGAGCTTAAGTACCACGTGACTAACAAAGCCGATCCTGATCATCCTTGTTCACTTCCAACAACTTAATCAGTCTCAAGAAAAATTCTATTCCTTTTCTGAGAACAACTTTGTGAATCCATGATCAGCATTGCCAATTATTTTTATAGATAATATTTTATAGATAAATAAGTATAAATACACTTATCTATGTAATCATGTTCCTACAACATTTCACACTTGAAAATCCAGTGGATTGATACTGTGTTCTATAAGGTTCATGATTGTACACTCCTTCTACCTTTGGTATACGGGGTAATAAGAGTTCATTTGTTATACTTAGCACTAGACTTGTTCAAAGAATTCTTGATTATATTTCCAGCAGTCATTTGTTTCTCTGTGCAATATAGATACTTTATATTTGGTAGCCCAAAAACTAATTTAAATGTTTGATTTGGGGGACTAGAACAGGTATTCCCTTAGAAGACAATTTAATTAAAAAGAGCTATGAATTTTATTCACTTTTAGCTATAAAACAATTCATTTTTTAAGAATTCAAATGAAGGTGTTAGGGTGATGGTTCAGTTGTTAAGACCACTTGCTGCTCTTGCAGTGGACAGGATTCAGCTCTTAGCACCCACATGGTGGCTCACAACCATCTGTAACTCCAAGTCCAGGGTAATTTATGCCCTCTCCTGATGTCTGAGGACACCAGACATGCACATGGTACATATACATACATTAAAGATAATAAAAAGTAATTTGCATTTTGGCTGAACTGTCTTGAGGGTCATTTAAAAAGTACTGATTTATCCTACAGAGCATATTGAATGAATAAACTCAGAGTCTCTCATAGTTACAACACAAAACCACTCACGTAAACATAGTTATGTGTGTATGGGGAGGGGGCTTTTCCTGCATGCTAAACAAACAGTTGTTTCTTCCATGGACATCATCTGAGTGCTCTCTAATTTAATTCAATTTTGACTTTGGGGGCTCAGTCCTACAAGATTGTCTGAAAGCCTTAATGCTCTATACTTTGGTGTTTCAAGCAGGTACCTAATGGCTTCCAGAGATTAATCAGTTAACATGTCAAAAAGGGAAATCATTTTAGAAATTATATTCCAGAAAAAGAGGAAGACCGAGTGTGTATGTGTATGTGTGTGTGTGTGTTTTAAACACTATCATATCTATCTCATAAACTCATTAGACTCAAATATGAAAATGTTTTCTAGTTGCAATATCCTACCAAGCTATTTGACTTTAAAATACACTGTTCATAGAGTTCAGTGTAATTTTGTGAATTAGTCTATTTGAAAATCAAATTAAATGTCCCAGTGAAGTATGGTGCTGAGTTTTGGAAACTTGAGCTGCCTGAAAGAATTACAATAAAACAAAGCACCAATTAATTTATCAAAATTGACATACAGAACTATATTAGACCATTAAACAGCAAAAGTAATTATAAATTTGTCACCTAATATATTTTCATCAGCATCGGCAGTTTTTATGTGTATACTAATCCATTACTCCATCTTCTGTTTTATGAGGATGATGCTTAGATCCATCTAGAGCCCAGGCTCATAGCTTGGGGCTAACGATACAAGAACAACAGATAGAGTTAATACAAAGTTACTTAAGCCTTTTTGCCTTTCCAGTCTCTATGATCAAAAGAAGAATGTTCATGCTATAAAAGGTCACCAGGCATTGGTCTGAAGCAGGTTAATCCCAAGTAGGTGAGTCCATTGTATGATTACATGAAAGCAGCTGTGTGTTATTAACTGAGTCCAATTCATTTGATCCTGCAGAACTCCATTCCAGCCTGCTGACAGGACTTTATGCTGATCTTGTTTAACTGCTGTTGGGAAATTTTTGACTGGGCAAGGTTTCAGGTTATGACGTATGAAAAAGATATTTACTTTAATTTGAACAAAAAAGAAAGGCAGTGTTTATAATCAGGTAAATTTAATCTGAAATGAATTCAAATTAAAATTCTATATCAAAATACCAGCTGTCTAATAATACATAAAACTAAAAGGAGAACAGATAGTCCCTTATAAAACCTGTATCACTACATCAGAGCACCTATTTCTCTTCCTAAAGAATATTCTACTGGTCGTATATTTGTGCTCAGAACTAACTGACTTCTGTGTTCTAAAGACATGCTAGAGAAAATAAGACCTGGGTTCTGGACAGATTACCCAACTCTTTGTGTGTACAATTTCAGTGGAATAGGCTCTAAGATTCTGGAAGATTTTTAGGGATGCAGCTTTTCTCAAAGTGTGTCAAGAACAATACTAACTATACTGGGTGCTATACAAAGAAGTGTTTTATGACCCAATGGGTTTACTATATAGTTTACTATCCGTGGAATAGCTTTATTACTATATAAATAGATGATATACATTATGACCATATTTTTCCAAATGAATCCACTGTGTGTAGTGTTTCTAAAATGTTTATTGACAATGAAATATGTTAATATAAATATACATGTATTGTTTATGGAATAGTTATATATATACATGTATTGTTTATGGAATAGTCTTCATATTTTTTCTGTGTGACTTTTTCTTCTGGATCTTTTTAGATGGATTCAGACAGTAAATGAGAATCCATATCTGGTTTTTAAGTCTAATCATATCATGAAGACATATCGAAGATAATTTGATTATCTGTATATCTGTATCAACATATCTGTCATGCTCAAAGAGAGATTGTGGGGCCAAAAACATCAATAATACCTGGAAATATTTTTTTTTAATTTTTGGTTTTTCAAGACAGGGTTTCTCTGTGTTGCTTTGGAGCCTGTCCTGGAACTAGCTCTTGTAGACAGGCTGGACTTGAACTCACAGAGATCTGCCTGCCTCTGAATCCTGAGTGCTGGGATTAAAAATATGCACCACCATGACCCAGAAACACCTGGAAAAGTTTTACTGCAAAAATTCAGGCTTAACTGGGCGGTGGTGGTGCATGCCTTTAATCCCAGCACTCGGGAGGCAGAGGCAGGCGGATCTCTGTGAGTTCAAGACCAGCCTGGTCTACAAGAGCTAGTTCAGGACTGACTCCAAAGCTGCAAAGAAAGATAGAATGAATCCAAGTGAAAGATAGTCATTTGTTGGTGTAGAAGGTCCTTCTGCATTTGTGTTACTTTCATTGGTTAAATAAAGAGACTGCCTTGGCCTTTTGATAGGGCAAGACTTAGATAGGTGGGGAAAAGAGAGCAGAATGCTGGGAAGAAGACAGACAGAGAGCTGCTGCCATGAAGCTGCCAAGTCAGACACGCTGAATCTTTCCCGGTAAGCCATGGCCTCATGGTGACACACAGATTATTAAAAATGGGTTGAATCAAGATGTGAGAGTTAGCCAATAAGAGGCTAGAGATAATGGGCCAGGCAGTAATTTAATGAATACAATTTCTGTATAATTATTTCGGGAGTTAAGCTAGCTGGGCACTAGGAACACAGCCCATGCCTCCTACTACAGATTGGCTGCCCAACGTGGTACACTGACTCCATGTAAAACCTGAGAGGGCTTAAAAAGGAATTCTAGACACAAATATAGAGTTTAGCACAGCTGGAGGTGTGCCATAGCTCCGTTAAGAGAGATTTTCCTGATTCAGCTGTAGTGAAAAAAAAATCCACACCATTTTAAAACAAGGCTTCCTGGGCCCTGCTGCCACTGCAAACTCTGGCTATGGGGCATTTGTGGCCCGGATGTTTGTGTGCCCACTCAGGGTTGGGAACAAAGTACCTGAGACCATGCCTGTGGTTTGGCGCCTGCCTGGGCAGGCAGCACAATCAGGTCTACTAGATGTGCACGGGCAGGAGAGCATGGCGGATTTCTGCAGCCATACAGAGAGATGTTTCCAGGCTCCGCAGTGCTCTGCCTGGCAGATTTGGGTATAAATCAGATAAAAAGTGTTTATATGTTGCACACTCATTCTCCGGGTTGGACTGCTGAGTGCAGCTCCTGCCTGGCAGCCCCAGAGCTAGCAGAAATGGTAATCCACCATTTTGAAATTGGAGAGAGGTGGAGCCAACATCCAGAGCAGCTGCAACCAAGCTGTTTAACATTTTAAAAGCTCTTCAAGACAGTAGACAATTAAAGACAATGCAATAGGACAGATTAAGACATAAAAGACCTCTAAATGGGTCACAGTGTTGGATGGGTGTACGTAGGCTTGGGAGAGAAAAGAAAAAGAGTATAGAGAGTCATGAAATAAAAGTTAATGCCTTAAAAAAGGGTAAAGTCTTTAAAGAGACAGAGTACAGATACTCATAGATTAAAAAAAAAAGCCACGTAAAAATGGAAAATCCACAGAATGTCTGGATTATGTATTTTATTGTTTTCCTTAAATTTTTTGACTGTGAAGGAACTAAGTACAGAGAGACATTTCATTGTGTGGTCTGGTGTAGGAGGGTCCTTCTGTATTTGGGTTGCTTTTATTGGTTAATAAAGAATCTGCCTTGGCCTTCTGATAGGGCAGGACTTAGATAGACAGGATAAAGAGAAGAGAATGCTGGGAAGGGGACAGAGCCAGAGAGAGCCGCCCGCCATGAAGACACGCTGAATCTTTCCCGGTAAGCCACGACTCGTGGTGACAC